>AYEL01053220.1:0-42927 GCA_000484575.1 Olivierus martensii
AATAAACACTCTCACACCATATTACAAATACATACCTGACAATCTTAGAAAATTCAACAAACAAGATGTACTAGACAGAACAATCCTAACAGACAAAACCGTACACCATAACAGACCAGATGTCACTCTCGTAGACAAACAAAACAAAGTTGCCTACATTATAAACATCTCAATACCCGACACACACAACATCCAGGATGCATTCACCCAAAAAATTAGCTATATCAACACACACAACATCCAGGATGCATTCACCCAAAAAATTAGCAAATATACACAAACAACATCCAGGATGCATTCACCCAAAAAATTAGCAAATACATGACACACACAATATCCAGGATGGGCAACATCCAGGATGCATTCATCCAAAAAATTAGCAAATACACAGAACTCTCTCTCAAGAAATTAAGTATCTCTGGGGAATGCAAAACGTAGTCACAGTACCCATCATTCTCTCCTCCACAGGATGCGAATGCAAAAAGTTTTAACATTACCAATCATTCTATCCTCAACAGGAGTAGGTAGTTATAGTACCCATCATTCTCTCCTCTACAGGATAATCCCTGATACACTACACAAAAGCCTCAAAACACTAGATCTACATCATTAGTTATAGTACCCATCATTCTCTCCTCCACAGGAGTAATCCCTCATCAAATGCACAGAACTCTCACAAGAAATTAAGCGTCTCTGGGGAATGCAAAAGGTCACAGCCAGTCACAGTACCCATCATTATTTCCTCAACAGGAGTAATCCCTTACACCCTACACAAAAGCCTCAAAACTTTAGATCTACATCCGAAGACATACGTAACACTTCAAAATGCATCACTACTCAACACATGCAACATAATAAGAAAGTTTCCCAGCACTAACACAGTTAACTCACAATTAAACATCACAAGTAGCTATGTCTTGACTCGTATCCGACATAGCACGTTGCCCCGGAGATACTCCGTGCCCACATTGATATACTATAACAATAATAATTTAAACCTACCAATAAAAAATTTTTATTGGTAGATATATAAGAGCGTTATTCGAAAATAATTTTTTATTCAATATTTAAAATGTTACCAGTTACAGTACTAAGTTATTTTTCAATTTCACAGAGTTTATATCGCAATCAGCATTGCTTTTATTCTTTTTCAATTTCATGAATAGTTGTGAATGAAAAAGTGAAACTGCTTATCCCAATCCTCACACTGGAAAAATTGTTCAAGAGTTTTTTCAATAAATTTCCTCTTTAATATACAGTAATACACAGTAGTATAGAACGACAATCAATAAAAGTCAAGTGAAAACATAAGTATTTATTTGAGTTTTTTCAATAAATTTCCTCTTTAATATACACAGTAGTATAGAACGACAATCAATAAAAGTCAAGTGAAAACATAAGTATTTATTTTTTCAGTAAGCACTAAAAATAAGCAAGCATTTTATATTATTTCTGGAAATATTACAGTATTTAGAAAGAAATTTTTAGATGTTTTAAAAATTAAATTTTAATTTTTTATAAGGATGATTAATTCCGCTTATATATTATTAGACATGAATATCCATTTTAATATACTATTCTTTTTATTGAATATATTACTATTAGAATAAGATGCTTTTTTGTCATTTTTAAAAAATATTAAAGGAATAAAAAATAATAAACCATTCACAAATTCTGACTGGACAAAATTAATCATATTTGAGAAATTTCATATTGTATTTTTTTGGATCTATTTTTAAAATTGAAAAATGTTCACAAAATTTATTATATTGAATTTTATTTTTAGAATTTTTTATTAAATTGAAATAAAATATCAATAGATTTTATTTTTATAAATGCCTACTTTCAATTTTAAATGACAGAATTTTAAAACAAAAAAATCATATAATTTATAAATTATATCTAAAATTTATTATTATTGTATTATTATACTGTATTTAAGATTGGAAAACTTCCAACATTCCAACAAAACAATATCTGGATAGAGTTCATAAGTTACGTAAGTTAACTGATGATCAAACCAAGTATCGATTAACTTATACAGTGAAAATGCGAAATTATCGTGTATTATAAGCCTACTGTGGAATGTCACTTTTCTTATGATGATTTTAAATTAACTACTTTCTGTCGATGAATACTGTATTTTGTATGTATTCCTGTATAGATTAAATTTTTATTATATATATATATAATAAATATTTAATAATCCGCTCTTGAAGAAAATTTTTGTTATTGGACTGAGGACATGATTTTTTTTTAATCAAATTTGGGCACTTCGGCTTTGAATTATTATTGTTATAATTTGTAATGTTTGAGAACAGTGAAATCAAAAGTTTTGAAAGTAATGTTGTGTGGAATTACTTTCCACACAACATTATTTTACTTATGATAATTGATAATTATTGATATGTGTTGGAACATCACACATTCCAATCAGCGAGTCAACCCCTCGCGTATGTTTTATGTTACTAGTCCCTTGTCACATCTCGTGCAATACTACCTCCTTTCCTTAACGTACTGAAATTTTATTGTTAGAATAAAGTATCGTTTCACACTGTTAACTAAGTGTTCTCATTTCTATCTAACACATCCCTATATTCGATGGTTTGTTAGATCATCGGTTTCATCTGTCCTCATACAACAACAATATGATAATTTTTGTTATTGCATAACAATGTATTTTGTTCTTATGCCATTGATCTTTTATTACAGTGAAACCCCGCTCGTGCGTTCCCGTATCGTACGACTTTCCCTACGTTGTTTCAGGCAGCATTTCAATCAGAGATTACTAAATTTAGTTTATTATGATTGTACCACAGGCTACCCACATTTTTTTTTGCATATTTTACGCATCCTTTCCAATCAGGGAGATTACTAAGGGGGCGGGTCCAGTTCCAATCACGGGCTGCACCCACACCCGTGGAGGGAGGCCAGATGGTGAAGAACGGGGATCGCCGGGCCGGGCCCAGCACCCCGAAAAAGTCCTGGACCAGACCCGCGTTGGAGTGCCCGCCTCCTGCGTGGCACTCTAACGCGTTTCCACTCGGCCATCCGGCCACCGGCTACCCACATTTGACCTAGGATCGGCCAATAGATAAATACAGTAACATATTTATGTGCAATATTTTTAAAGATAAAGAAATTTCAAAATTTAGAATTGTCATCTAATGGAATGATGTAGGAACTTAAAAATTAATAGGCCTTTGAAATCTGATGAATCAATTTGTAAAATTTGAATAATCTACAGTTTTGTTGAGATATTTTGCAGACAGACTGATATGGACATACGAAGGGAGAAAAATTTTAATATAAAACTATTTTATAATATAGAGATAAAAATCTTTCAACTGAATCATTAATATCCAAAAGATAATTTTAATGCTAGACTAAAAATAAAAGTGCAGTCAAACAATGCATTCTTGCAATTTCTATTTCTAGTACTTAGGTAGGATACGAAAACGCTTTATTACAGTTATTATACAAACACAGAAACAGTGTTTGTATAATAACTGTAATAAAGCTTTTTCTTATCCTATCTAAGTGCTAGAAATAAAAATTGCATCATTGAAAGGTAGTGAACTTTTAGACATTAACAACGCATTATTATTTCAAATGGCAATCATCTTGTAATAGAAATCAAATCGAGACTTTAAAATTAATTAGGTATAAATATATTGAATAATAAATGATTCCCTAAATTTGCATATTCTGCAATATTATTCTTAATAATTTTGTGGGCTGACAAAAATAGACGAACAATTGGGAATGCATATTATTGGTTTGTAAAAATTAGGTTAAAAATTAAATTATTCAAACCCCAAAAGAACAATATTATGTTAACAAACTAGTAAAAGAAATGCTCCAAATACTGTAGATATATTAATAAAACGAGCAAGATTTTCCTACAAACCAATATTCAAAGCCAAATTGAAACTAACTAGATATTTCTCTAATTAGTTTCAATTAAAGAGTTTCCTAATTAATAAAAAAATTTCTTTATTATTTTATTAATTTCTTTGCTCAAAATAACTTCAAAATATGTTATTATCTATAACTTACTGTATATATTTCTTTTCAAAAATTAGAGTTAATATATTTTAAAGGAGTTTTATTTGACTGTTGAAATATGTCAAATTATAGATTTTTGTTTTGTTCATTTACTATATATTAAAGATTATTTTTCGAAAAAGATTCGATTTTTATACTGTAATTCAGAATAAAAAATCTATAGTTTATATCAAGTATATTATACAGGATGGAAGAAAAGTTTGTACCTTTCCAAATAACTTGATAATTATTATAGATTTCAAAAATCTGTTAATGCCAACAAATAGGAAGTCAATAGGTGGGCATTTATATTGCAGTCTGTATGCTTGTAATGCAATGTGCAAAGCCAATGTGCTAATATTGATAATAGCAATAACTAAGAAATATCGATATAGTAGAGGAGGGCAAAATGGGTCGTTGGGTAAAACAGTTCTACGCCATATCTAGTAGTCATGGGGTAAGATGGCTCACGATCAATCTTGTTCAATCATTATACTTTTTCAATTTACTCAAAACTTGATGTTTTACAAAATAATTTTTAATGATGATTCCTTGATATAAATTTTATTGTTTTTTTGCTTTTGTTTAATTTTATAAATCAAATAAATTTTGAAATTGATAACTAATAAATTTTAATTAGCTAAGAAATAAATGAGCTTCTCAGAAATCAAACAGATTAACTCTACTTTTTGTAAATTTTTTCAGTTTTAGTTCCCAAGCATATATTGCACTAATCATGTACTCCAGTACTAAAATTGAGAAATTTACAAAAAATGGTACATATTAATCATTTTGACTTCTGAGAGGCTCAAAATGTTATTCCTATTGAATAATCGTTATCTCACCTTGTCTTATTAAATAAACAGTATACTACTGGAGTAAGACAGTTCAATTTTCATGCTGTTAAAAATGTTTTTTAAGACTCTTAATTTTAGTGTTGAATAACGGTTTCAGTATCAAAGTGCTCAATAATGATGACATTTTCTTTGATAAAATTAACAGATTTTTGCACAAATATTTATGATTTTATAACCATATTTATGATTTAGTTTTTACAACCTAAACTATCACTTGAACTAAATAATAAACAATTTTTTTAAGCCGTTGTTAAGATTATTAAAAAAAAAACTAATGCGACTCTCATTGATCCCAAAAAAAGTTGATTGAGGCTCTCAACTTTTTGAGATTCTCTTATGTGGCTCGTAGTAACATGAAGTTTGGCCACCTCTGGTATATATATTTATGTACTGTGTGTATAAAGTACATATTTTTTAAATTATTGCTTTTTTATGGTGAATTGTTTTACCTGTGAATATTGCGTATTCTTAATAGAATTCGTATTCATTCGATGTTCTGTCAAATTATATATTGAGGGTATTTATAATATGAAATTATGTAATTTATATTTTTCTAATTTTTAATGAATGATTTTGGATATTTGTTTATTTGTACTTGTATGTTGTCTGAACAAAGAATTTCCAATCTTATTAAGTTTGAAATAGAAAATTCAAATCAGTTAATTTAAACAAAAAATGAGAAATTATCATTATATTAATTAATGAAAAATTAATTTGTTGTTTTAATAATTTTTATTTGAGGAATAATTTGGTATCAACAGTTTTCTATTTAAATAATTTTCATTTTAATGCATACATATATCTTAAATAAAAAATATATTGACTTTTTTGATTTTCATAAAATATAACGAATAATGTTTAGAATTTTTATTAGTGAATAAAAATAGATTAGATTAAATTTTTTCTTTGTAAAATACATATTTACTCATGTAAAAATAAAACGAGTTTACATCAAGCTTCTCTCTATAACAAGAAATCGAACTATCATAGAGAACAATTGGAAAATCAATGGAACGACCTTGCTTCATTTAACCAAACTTAATTATACAGACTGCTTCACCTTGATGATAGATTTTAGATATTTTTTTTATTGATAACAATTTTTCTGCTTATATCTAGTTTTTTCATAACAACCATGTTTTCAGCAGTTTTCAGCTTTAAATATATTTAATTCATGAAAATTTGTTAAACGCTAGAAAAATAATTGACTAATATAAAAATATTTGGGGGATGGGTGGTGCACTTTTGAATATGTTTTAATCTCTTGTACTTTTTTATGAATAAAATGAATAAATGAATAATTCCGTATTTTATCCATCATAACTACAATCCCAAATAGCACAGTATTTAAAAAACTGAAAATAATTATAACATTTTTTAAATATCAATCAATCTTTTAGTTATTTTAGTAAGATTTTAAAAAATATTTGAATTTATTATTTTTACTCTTGAATAAGTTAAACAATCATCAATATATTTAGAAAGGAAAACTTCAAAGATTTAACACAGTACAGTATACTGTATTTGTTTATAAAAGAAGTTATTATATAAAAATAACTTAATATAAATATTATCTTTATGCTTAATTAAAATGCAATCCAATTTATAAAGTTACAAAGTTTATTTAATTGAATTAAAAAGTTAAATGATAATTGAATAGATTAAATAAGAAAATTGTTGTTAATTTTTTATTAAGATAAATGTTGCAAATGTCAACTATATTCTTGTAAATCTGCATTTAGTTTATCAAGTTTATAGCACTTTAACAAAGAATGCTTCCATCAATTGCATGAATCGATTATACTGCTTAATATTTTACTGGAGTTCTTCAAGAGTATTTTCGATATTCTGTATATTTTAAGTATTCTAAGAAATAAAAATTTAAGAATGCGTAAATTAGGTGTTCAGAATATCCATAAAATTCGAGATACAGTGATGTCATCAAATGATTCATTCAGCAGATTTATTGTGGAATTTTCAGAGTTTACTTATGCTATCCTATATGAATCAGCAGTTTTATTTATTTCAAATATTGCAATCAATTACTGAATAATTCGTGAAATGACGCTCGCACTCCAATATTTTGAGAATATAAATGTTTTTCAAATAATTCATGAAAACTTTCAGTGAATCATATTTTAATGTTTTGGCTACTTTCGTAATCATTCAAATATAATCAAGCTTCAATAGAAAAACTAAATTACTCAATACAGTAATGCTCTAAAGTTACGTAATAGGTGGGACAAGTCGGGGTACCTACAGATTCCCAAATCTAATTTTAGATACATATGTATTAGGTTCTTAACTGATTCTTTATTGCCAAGAAAACAATTATAAAAGTTTATAATATGTAGTTGTAATTAAAGACTTTTAATCAACAAACTAGCAAATGAAATATGTATATACATGTTTGCTTCATAATTATATAGTGCATATACACTCTATAAAATAAGTAGAAGGACACAAGAAAAATTTTCACAAAACGTAAAAGAAAGGATTTTTTATTCCTGAAAAGTTTCATGAAGAACATAAAGGATGAATATAAAAATAAATGACAATTAAAAATAATTTACAGAAATAGTAAATAATTTATATCACATCACAACTTGGCACTGTGAATAAATATGTAAAAAAGGAGGAGGAGTAACAAATAGTAAAGGAAAAATAAAAGATTAATATGAGGTTTTCTTTCCATTAGCGCGTATTACCTCAAAGACTAGATATGGCATAGAAAGAAAAAAAGCTTGAATTTCAGTTTGGCAAACATTGGCCCAGACCATGTCAAGAGCTTCCCGGAGTTCATGTATAGATTCATATTGTCTGCCTCTGTCATAAACACGTTTAACCAAAATTGCCCAGATGTTTTCCACAATGTTCAGGTCTGGGCTTCTTGATGGCCACGGTAAAACCCGGACATTGTTGTTTGCAAACCAGGTTTTCACACCTCTAGCCGTATGGATGGAAGCTCCATCTTGCTGAAAAATCCAGTCTTCTCCACCTAGATCAGAGCCATAAGGAAGAAGTGCTGATTGAAGTAAATGAATGTAATCTGTATGTTTTAGTCGGCCATGTAGAAAGGACAGGCATGTTCTTCCCCCATATCCAACAGCAAGCCACACCATCAAACTTCCTCCTCCTTGCTGTCGAGTTGAGTAATGTTGCTCCTCATTTCCTAGACAATGCCAATAATATTGAGAGCCATCAGGACCGTCTAAATTAAACTTTTTCTCGTCCGAGAAAACAACAGACAACCATTCCGTACACCAAGACATGTGTTCTTTAGCCCAGGCTAAGCGATTAACTATGTGTTTATTCGTCCACTTAGGATGATGCTTCCGCTTCTTAAACTCGAAGGCTTTGGACTGCTTAACGTAATTATAAATGGTTTGTCTGCAAACATGTGTTAGCCCTGTTTGTCGGTGGACCTTTGAAATGCTAGCACCTTTCTTTTTTAACTGTCTGCAGATGTTTCTCTGGTCACGAGGTGAGAGTTTTTTCGGTCTCCCAGTCTTCTTTTTCTTCCCATGGGTTTCAGGGTTTCTCAGGAATGACGAAATAGCATTTCGGCCTACTTTAAGCATATGTGCAATCTCCCTAACACCTTTTCCAGTCTCTTTGTATGCTAGTGCTTGGCCCTTTTGAAAATTGCTTAAAGGAATTCCTCTTGGCATTCTGACGATAAAGCCTAATCATTAATTAACAGCAAGAAAGTATTCTTGTCTCAACAAGTGCTGCTATGACTACTGTGTAAAAATATGCAAATTACTTACGTGTTACATTCAATACATACTCATAACAATTAATGTCCTCCTACTTTTTTTACATATTTATTCACAGTGCCAAGTTGTGATGTGATATAAATTATTTACTATTTCTGTAAATTATTTTCCATTGTCATTTATTTTTATATTCATCCCTTTATGTTCTTCATGAAACTTTTCATGAATAAAAAATCCTTTCTTTTACATTTTGTGAAAATTTTTCTTGTGTCCTTCTACTTATTTTACAGAGTGTATAAGAAAGCAAGGGATCAGGATGAAAAGTTACGTATCTCCGAATTTACATAAGTCGAGTTTATGTAAGTCGCGGTATTACTGCATAGTATTCCTGGCTAAACAAGACCAATAAAACCAATTGCAGTAGGCTATTTGTGCTGCTTTATCCGGTTCTTTTAACTCGCATACTTATCGAATCCGATACACATGAAAATTTAAAATTTTTTTATGGCTGGCTATGCATTTCCGTAGGATAAACATATTGTCAAAATTTTGATATAGATTTTCTACATCTTAGCAGAAATGCACGAATTTTATTCAGTTTATTTTCAATTGAAATCGTTGCTTTGCAGTGATATTTTCGGTCTTTGACACTGTTTTGTGAAATTATGAACAGTTCAAAGACTTACTAAATATTTTTATTTAGTAAGTCTGATATGAAAATTTTTCAGAAAGAATATTCTGATGTTGTTTAAATGACTTTGAAGCTAGATAATAATTTTCTAAAATAAATACGCGTTTATCAGTGCATTTTTGAAAACATTTTTTAAAGTAATATAAATGTGTCTAAATGCACTTAACAGAACGACAGTACAAGATTATTAGAAGACGATATTTCGTTCGATTATGCGTTTTTATAATACATTGCGCTAAATACAGTAACGAAAATAAATTAAAAATATATACATTAATTTTTGGACTGCATAATAAATGGATAACTTTGAGAAATACCTTATTATAATACTGTATTTTTAAATAGAAAATTTCATTGCATTATCATATTTCAAATAAATCTTTTAGTGAATACTTATTTCATGGAGATATCAATTCTTATATTAGAGTATAAGAATATACATTATATTGCTTATTGGTTTAAACAATATATTGTATATTGACAAATAATCAGAAAATAAAAAACTTTTTTTTAACAAAGAAATCTTTTTATTTCCAAATAGGTTTTTACTTTTGTACAAGTTTTATTATAAAATTTTTCTAATGATTTTACATTATTTTATTCGATATTAACAAGAGGTAGGCAGTGACTGTAAACCAAGAATAGTAGTCACTGACTCTCATTACACAAGTCATTAGACCAAAATTCATTTCGCTGTAATTTTCGTTCTAAAAATTTGATATTATTATTCTGACAATTATATTTTAGAAAAGTATTCGATAGAACACTGATTGCCAAATTTTAAGTCTCGAATCCAATTAAAAAAAGAAGTTTGAAGCAGTTTGAAAATAGTTTGAAGTCGGTAAAAAGCGTCGTTTTTCTCCTTCTTCTCCTCCTCCTCCTCCTCTGTAGATACCTTTACAGGCTTTATCATTCAACCAATATTGATGAAATTTGGGATATAAGTATTTCTTAGATTACTTGAGTCACAATACAATCGGATCAAAATAAAGAGGAAAGATGGGGAATTTCTTTTCTATAAACAACTGTACATAAGGCATTGTTTAAATCACTTTTGATCAAATTTGGAATTTAGACATATCCTAGTTTAATTGAAATTTGAAAATTTTGGCCCAATTGGACTAAAATTAAAAGTTAAGGAGGAAGATGATTCTTTTCTCAAGAAATATCTCTATAGATCACATTGTTCATCCGATTACGAACAAATCTGAAATGCAAACGTTATTTATGTTATTTAAAGTTTTCTGAAAAAAACGTAACCCAGTACGTCCAAAATGAAGGGAATAAAAGATCTATTTTGGCTCATATGTTTATTATTTTACTTAATGTTTCCTTAAAATTTAGATTCAATCGGATTAAAAATAAATAAGTTATTTAATAATATATTAATATATCATTGTTAAAAATCTCTCTCAGAAAAATTATGAATATTAATATGTAAAAAAAAAATAAGCCAAAGTCAGTAATAAGAAATTAGAATATTTGTTGCAGTTTAAATATAACTACTTGGTTGACGATTTAAGAAAATAGAACAGTAATACCAACTAAAGTAGCTATATCTAAATTATAACAAACATCTTTTAATTTTTTAATATTTTATTGTACTGTACTTTGCTTATTTTTTATATAGATGTTTTTGATTGGATTGAGTATTTCTGTTGTAATAATTAATACAATTCAAATATTCAAACTAGAAAATGTTTGCTTTAGAGAATTTCTGACTTAGGCTAATTTTTAATAATGATCATACACGCAAATTCTATAATGAATTACATTTTTTAAACTATATTTTCATATAATATTTACAAATCAATTAGATTGTAAACGGCAAAATACATAACGAATATGTTCACTTGAATATAGCAACTAGCTTAAAAATTTGTGGGACCAAGTGCATAGCCATATTTTATCTTTTTTGTAAGCACAGTCTCCCTTCTAGAAGCATATTACAGATTACAGCAAGGATTCGATACTATCACATCTCTGATATTCTTTTTTTCCGATCCTGCTGAAAATATGTTTTTAGATTAAACAACGATTTTAACTTCAAAATACATTTTAAACTTTAAACATTGTATTGATGATAGGATCTCTTAAGTATGCATTATTCAATGGTTTGACATCTCTTTTATCATTGGTGATGGAAATTTTTGGCAACCTTCAATAATGGAAATCGATAGTAGAAACAAAAGCAAATGATGGAGAATATCTTTAATAAACCTAAATACAATAGGACCTGTATCCGCGCGAGATTGGTTTCAAACTCTCGCGGATACTTGAAACCACGGATAGTAGTGAACATTATAAATATATGAATTTTTTACATACTTATAATAAAGTTTAATTTATAAATTAGGCAAAATAAGACATTAACAACAATAACTAATAATAAAATAAATCAATTATTAAAATAAAAAAATTCATGTGAATCTCTTTCTTTCTCTTTATATATATATCTATTTTATTTCTATTCTATATTGCTCATCCTTCTTCTTGATTCTTCTTATGATGATGTGATGAAATAAAATGAACTTAAATTATGTTATTCTATTTCTGAATTTTATATTTAATTTTTTCGGATCAAATCAATTGCGGTTAATTGAAACCGCGGATACTGAAATAGCGGATACAGAGGTTTTACTATATTCGTTATTTTGAAATCTATCGGCTTACTAAAATTTTGATTGCTTAGCAATAGTTTTTTATGAAATTTTTTTCTAATAAGATATTGGGATAGGCGGTCGGATGGCCGAGTGGTAATGCGTTGGCGTGCCATGCTGGAGGACCCGCGTTCGCGTCCCGGATTTTTTCGGGGTTCTGGGCCCGGCCCGGTGATCCCTGTCCTTCACCATCCGGCCCCCCTCCACAGGTCCAGGGTGCAGCCCGTGGTTAGAACTGGCCCCGCCTCCTCAGTAATCTCTCTGATTGGAAAGGGGGCGTAAAATATGCACAGGTCCAGAGTGCAGCCCGTGGTTAGAACTGGCCCCGCCTCCTCAGTAATCTCTCTGATTGGAAAGGGGGCGTAAAATATGCAAAAATAAAAAAAAAAAAAGTCCTCAGTAATCTCTCTGATTGGAAAGGGGGCGTAAAATATGCAAAAAAAAAAAAAAAACTAAGATATTGGGCAATAATTCTGTATGGGAAATGATGTATTCGCAAAACATTTTTGTAATCATTATGAAAAAACTTTTAACATATATCAATGTTTTAAGATAAAACCTAAATTATGACCCAGTAGAATCTTGCAGGAAGGTTGAATGAAAAGAATGACGTAATGACATTCCCATATAAATGCTAAATAATCTTGTACAGAAACTTTCGACATACGACTATTCATATTTATGATAGCAATTATTTGGAACAAAAATTCGCATTTATGCTAACTGCTATCAATGGCTTTGAGATAATTGCGGCCACATCGGTGTATAACGCTTCTTCAGTCAGCTGTTTCATTTCAATTTAAGAATTTTGCACAAAGTTCCTTAACTATACATTTCAAAAAATCTCTGAAACTAATTCATCTATCAACATCAACATGAAAGTATTAAAAAGAAGAATCAAACTCATTAATTTCTGTTGACAATGCAACATCTCCAGGGAAGTAATTTTCTACTTCCTCATCCTCTGATAACTAGTCATATCTGCACAAATAATAATTATATAATATGCACTGTTTGCTATTATTCCACTCATATGTTTTAATATAGTATCACTGGGATCCAAATTTTCGAAATTTTTTAAAAGTCTCAGTTTTAAAATATTTTATCTATTTCTCTTATGTAAAATGACTAGCGTTATGAAAACATATTTAAAATATTCATTTTCGGTCAAAAATAAAAATTAGTAGATATTAGTTTGGTGAATCAAAAATATAAATTGTATATTTAAAAATATTAACAATAAAAAAATTTAAAGAAATAATTAAAATAGTATAAACTCGCTATCAAATAGGCAAATTAAATGCGATAGTGAGGTCTCGAATATTGTATGCCAAAAAAAAAAAATCATTTCAGTAACTGTATAATATGCACTGTTTGCTATTATTCCACTCATATGTTTTAATATAGTATCACTGGGATCCAAATTTTCGAAATTTTTTAAAAGTCTCAGTTTTAAAATATTTTATCTATTTCTCTTATGTAAAATGACTAGCGTTATGAAAACATATTTAAAATATTCATTTTCGGTCAAAAATAAAAATTAGTAGATATTAGTTTGGTGAATCAAAAATATAAATTGTATATTTAAAAATATTAACAATAAAAAAATTTAAAGAAATAATTAAAATAGTATAAACTCGCTATCAAATAGGCAAATTAAATGCGATAGTGAGGTCTCGAATATTGTATGCCAAAAAAAAAAAATCATTTCAGATGGGCTAAATTTGATAAAAAGAGCATTAGCATTAAGATGTATTTCTAATGATGCCATTATTTTTAAAAGTAATTCAATAATTCAGCATATAACGATGTAAATAATCATTGCTGTAATAATATATAAGATTTAAGAAATCAAATTCTAGCATTCTGTATAAATAAAACCAGATAAAATTTTATTTTTCATTATATCTAATTATATACGATTTTAATAAATAACTTTTCATTATTTTGCTATTAACATTTGGATGCGAATATAATTGTTATACATTCCATTTTCGTTTTTACTTAAAATTTTCTTTATTTTATCTGTTTGAAATGTTGACAAGAATGAGATATAGGTACTCTTGGTAGCGAAGAATGACCAGTGTTTATTCAACATTATTGAACCGTAGTTTTTTTTACGTGTTGAATATTCTGAAATTTAGTAGTCAGGATAACTGATTATCATGCGCATTTATATAATATAGTATAGTATTGCACCTATAGGAAATAATGTTCTGAGTTGCGACGAGAATTACGCTTGAAAATTTATATACAAGAGATAATTCGAGGATTCGCTACATCATAATTCTAAATATAGTATTCAGTTTGGGCTTTAAATGGAAATATTTTTTTTATTTTCATACACAATCTATATTTTATATTTCAGTATTTTGTGGCATTCTGGATGTTTGTTATATTTTATTTAATAAAAAATATTATTTATTAAATATTCAGTCTAGGATAATTTCATATATTAAAATGATGTGGCCGATCTGAATTTATTTATTTCAATATCAACTCAATATTTTTGCAACTAATTAAATATTACCTGCTTCTTTTACTGATCATATTCTTTGTTCGAAATAAAATCATTTTTTGAATTTACATAGCATTTTCGACGATGCTAATAAATATCTTTTCGTACAAGAATTTTCTAGGATGTATTAAATTTCGAACATGTATAACATACAAAAATTACTAACTTGTAAGACAGTCCAGTTTAATATTTTATTGCCTAATAAAACAAATATCATTTTCACAATTTATCTATTTTTTATTATTTTTATTTTCACAAAACATTGATTATGCATAAAAAAACAATCATCTACATGGAATTCTGTTTTTCTATATTTATGTTCAATAAATAAAAGAATATTTAAAATAATTATTATATTAATAGAATATCGTATTATTTTATTTATTGATTATAAAATGCATTTTTAAACAATACTTTTGATTGACTATTTGTTTTATGTTCAAAATATTGTAATGTTTTTTTACTCTTATATTATTCGTTTATAATTTTATCTGTGATATTTTATTCTTTTCTGAAAATAAATCTAAATTTTCTCATGTTTATTTTAAAACCATTTCCTATTAAATATTGACTTAGTTTCCTTTATAAATGTTATCATCGAATATACAATTAGAGCATCTTCGCAAAATAAATACTGTACAGTATTTTAAATTACTTATCAGAATAAGGTAATGAATCTCTTTCACTTTGTTTAAAATATTTCTCTGTGTTATTTACGAAAATTAAAAACAACAGTGGAATGAAAGTATATCATTGAAGTCTATCATATATATTAGTTTAAATTTGCTTATTT
The DNA here is from genome assembly GCA_000484575.1 of Olivierus martensii. Taxonomy (NCBI): domain Eukaryota; kingdom Metazoa; phylum Arthropoda; class Arachnida; order Scorpiones; family Buthidae; genus Olivierus; species Olivierus martensii. The sequence continues at coordinate 15,286 of AYEL01053220.1, forward strand.
TATGATTTGGATGAGTTACTGTTATTTTCAACCAGAAAATAGATTAAGAATTGTGTTAATGAAGAGATGAGAGATGCAAATAAATTTAAGGTTTCGTACAAAGTTTATTAAAATTTTATTAAATATTTATAAATCTGTGATGCTCAACAACAAAATTTTATTTTTAAAGTTTTGATGCACAGTGGGTGATCGGTTAACGAACAGTTCTGATAACGAACACTTTTTTGAAAGATTTTTATGTTCGGTTAACGAACACATGTTCGGATAACGAACACTTCACAGAACAAACTATGGGACCCGCAGACTGATCAAATGACAGATCAGCCGGATGGCTGCGTGGTAAAGCTGTGGCTTACCATTCTGGAGGATCCGGGGGTCCAACTCCTCCAATTTTTAGGAGGGATCTGGGTCCGGACCATTGAAACCCATCCTTCAATCTTCCGGTTGACCCCATCATGGGTGTTGGTCAGCCTGTGATGATGGCGGCTCTATAAGTGGCCGCCGTCAGATAAAAATATTCCATGAGGATAGTTCTGATTAACTAACCTAACGGAATGACAGGCTTAGGCCTTGCGCGCTCGTGGACTTATGGGTAAGGATGGAAGAAAAGTAGTTTTCCCGATTAAAATGAACTCGGAGACAACGTAAAATAATTCAAAGATTTATTAAAGAAGGTAAGAGAGAGATTTTACAATTTTTTGGTGTTAGAATGGCATCCATACCAGGTTAAGGTCAACAGGCTTGGAGATCGCTACTACGACGATGCTATTAATCACTTCCGAAAAATCCTGAAGGAGAGAGAAAAGCAATCGATATTGGACAGATTCTTTATCGGAAAATAAATATAATAGATGAAAATGCAAGACTATGTATGTATATATTATTGTTATTACATATAAATAAACATACCGTAAATAAAAAATTATATAATTACTTACTATGTTTTTTTTGGGTCTCCGGAATGAATTAATCAAATTCCCATTAAAACCTATGGTAAATCGATGATCGGTTAACGAACAATTCGGATAACGAACATTTTCTTGGAACGGATTATGTTCGTTAAGCGATCACCCACTGTATAGTAAAACAACAATATGAATATATTTCTTATAATTCAATTATAAGCAATATATTAAAATATAATATACAGTATTGCTTATAATTAAATTAGTACTGATTTACTGTATAGTCTATTATTATTGTTTTTTAGTCATATTAAAAACAATTTTGATATCATACTTCAAAATGTCATAATTTTCAGTTTTTTTTTAATCTTTATAACTTAATTTTAATATAATATTTATTAGTATCTTTTATTTGATTATATTTTCTGATTAATCTTACTTTGAATCAAGTATTTTTATTTTTGTATGTAATCTAATGCATAAACTATTTTCTTCTTTGTACTGTAATCAGTTTTCATTCTTCGTTTTGAATTTTTTTTTTTATATTCGATTAACTTATAAGATATTTATTATTACTGCTATTTTTATTATTACCTAATTTTATGTAAAATACGCTAGAAATCTTTCCATTCTTTTAATTTTTAGCAATTGAATATTACATTTTTTCCTTGAATTTATTATTTTCAATAGTTTTTATATTAAAAACAAAATTACAATTTTAGATCTGATTTTTAAATAATTTTGCATTTTATATGATTATGAATTTTTAGGAATTTTTCCAGTTTACGGATATTAGATTAGTGAATAATTAGTTATTTTTAAAAATAAATACCAGAAAAGAAACAGAAAGTTCTATAATACAAATAGTTATAGTTCTAATATTATAAATAATCTTATAAGGTTAATCATACATATATTAAACATATAATGGTTTAATACATATATTTATTTTTATATGGTGCATAATATTCTCCCAAAATATGGATTTCTTAAACATTACAAAATTTAACACAAAAGTTAGAAAATACAGTATAATGTTCAGTATCTACATACTATATATCAGTGGTGTTCAACTTTTTTATTAAGCGAGCTACTTTTCTATACTAAGTTATTCGGCGATCTACTCTCTTATATACAGTAGATCACGTTCCCCCAACCTGATACAGTATCTGATTATGTACAGCTATGCAGTTATGTACAGTTATGCAGAGTGGGTCGTCCGAAGTGAATGAGTGCAGTTATGCAGCACTCACTCACTTCGGACGACCCACTCTGCCAGCCCTAAAAACTATTTGTGTATTTAAAAATTTATTTGTCACTTTTAATTATTTTAATACAACAAATAAAACAAATACATTGAAATAAAATATTTATTTCTCTATTTTGGAAAACAAAAGTTAGAAAAAACAACAGATTGATTACAAGCTCATAAGTTAGAGGAAATGCTGGTTGATTAAAAAAATTAATGTGAAATTTGTCATTGTTTGGAACTCGCATTATTTTCATAGTCACATTGATATGAAGAAGTGGCCAATGGCAGACAATCATCCAAATGATCATTTGTAATTTGGTGGTTTCTTGATCTTTTATGACGTTCACATTTGAAAAAGCGGACTTTAACAAGTATGTCGATCCGAAACACGACAGAATTTTTGCGCAGTATCAGTTAATATTGGAAACTTTTTTATGTGAATACTTCCAAATGATAAAATTATTGATTTGACAATTTTAACGAAAAATAAACAAACAATAGCAATACGTTTAAAGAGAATTAAAAAATAATATAAAATAATGATAAATAAATTATTATGTTTTCAGTTTTAATTAAATTTGTAAGGAGAAATAAATATGCGATCGACCGGTCGATTGCGAGAGTTGAACACCACTGCCATGTATAAAACGCATACTATCTGTTCGAATTCGCAGCAGAACTAGATCTAATGTATAAAAATCACGCAATCAGGAATTCCATCCCAAAGTGGTAGAAAAGGAGGATAAGAAACTAAATTTATTATGTTTAACTTATGGAAACTTAAAAATCGCTATTCTTAATCATTTGAGTATTTTATATGGAGAAAAATATCTCGTTTACGTATTTGTTGAAAATATTATATTAAAAAAAAGATCATTAAAATTAGCACTCTCTAATTTTGACAGATTTTTCATATCAATTCTATTTTGACGAAAATCAGTATGTAAGGGTTTTAGAGGCTACAGATTATAACCTGTGGCCTCTAAAATCTTATGAATCTGATTTTAGCTTTTTCGAATTTAAAATGGGGAATCAAATATGGCGGACCGAAATTCAATAGATATTTTAATTTTGTTTTGTTAGCCGGATTTCACATCTGAAAAAAAACAATGACTTTATTATATAATAAATATATAACATAATATAATAATATAATATAATATGGCACTATGAAACCTGGGATCAAATCCATTGGAAAATATTTGGTAGTTCAGGCCCGAGTTGTCCATTGCCATTCTTGACAGCCTACCATCCTTTGATGTAAGAGGCCTATGATAGGCCTTCAGTTCATCCACTTAGTAATCAACAAATTAAGAAATAATGTCATTTATAGACAAAAAGAAAATACAACGATCAAATTGCAGTAAATGTTAGCGTCACCTCTGCTTAGACATGCTTATACAGTATATTAGTATTGTATAATGTAGATACCTGTAAACAGTTATGCTAACTATATCGATTATATTTATTCTAATAAAAAGAATGGGCATTTCTCCCATTTATATATAATTTTTTGCGATAAATTAATAACTAAAATAGAAGTAAATATTGATAAATATAATGTATCTAAAATTACTGCAGATTCTTAGGCGGGGGTCTCTGACTCTTACTCTTAGGTTTTACAATCCCGTTAAAGTTTCTATTAGCTTTAACCATCTAACATCAGTAACGATCAATTATCGTTTATCTAAAAATTATAAAATAGATAACTGACGGTTAAAGCTAACAGGAACTTTAACGGGACATTGCAAATTTGGACCTTAACCAAATACAGTAGTCATTGATAGTATTTTATTACAAGAATCATTTGTCGGCCGGATGGCCGCGTGGTAAAGCTTTCGCTTACCACCCTGGAGGATCTGGGTTCAAATCCGGGTCCCACACCTCCAATTTTTCAGGAGGGGTCCGGGCCCGGCCTGTTGAACCCCATCCTTCAACCATCCGGTTGACCCCATCATGGGTGCTGGCCAGCCTGTGATGGGAGCTATAAATGGCCGCCGCCAGATACAGAATATCCCATGAGGATATGGCGGCGTAATAAAAAAAACTAAAACTAAACAAGAATCATTTCGGCCGAAATTCAACTCGCTGTAATTTTAGTTTAAAGATTACCTAATTAATTAATTGAAAATTTAGTTTTTATATTCGAGAAAATTATTTAAATAGGATAGAGTGTGAACTTTGGAGCTTCAAATTCAATTAATGAAAGAACTAGAACAATTTAGGAATAGTAAAAATTGGCAAAAAAATTTCGTTTTAAGAATTCTTCCTCTAAAAACATCTTTACATGTATCATTCAACCGGTTTCAATAAAACTGATAAATAGGAATTATTTAGATAACTTGAAGTTTCCTAAAAGTTTCAGCATAATTGGTCAAAGGGGAATATGGGAATTTGTTCTTCCTAAACAGCTATTTAGGTCGCATCATTCAATCGTTTTGACAAAAAATAAATAAAATAAAATATAGCTCATTATATCCTAGCTCATTTAAAGTCTTCAAAAAAATTTCTTCTGGTAGAAAATAAAAGGTATGAAAGAAGTTGATTATCTTTTCTACAAATACATGCATCGCTCAGATGATTTCAACCAGATCTGAAATATATATAAGTTTACTTCTAATGTTGTTTAAGGTTTGAAGCCCTCAGAAAAATTTCATCTTAACAAGGTCAAAATGAAGAAAGTAGAGAGGTTTTCACCATGAAGTCTTTTACATGTCGCTTTTGTTAAGAGATTTTGATAAACTTTATATATAGATGTTTCTTATATTACTTAATATTCCATAAAAATTCCGAATCAAACAGACAAAAATAAAAAATATATTTAATGACATGTAAATAATTTTTTCTTAAAAGAAATTCTTTCCATATAAAAATTAATGATATCTACTGTAATAAAAACACCTAATATATAGTGGATAGGGGGAAGTCGCCATACTTTAGCTTTTTGACCCTAAAACTCATATTAAATTCTGTCCTAGACATGCTTATACAGTATATTAGTATTGTATAATGTAGATCCCTGTAAACAGTTATGCATATAACATAATATAATAATATAATATAATATGGCACTATGAAACCTGGGATCAAATCCATTGGAAAATATTTGGTAGTTCAGGCCCGAGTTGTCCATTGCCATTCTTGACAGCCTACCATCCTTTGATGTAAGAGGCCTATGATAGGCCTTCAGTTCATCCACTTAGTAATCAACAAATTAAGAAATAATGTCATTTATAGACAAAAAGAAAATACAACGATCAAATTGCAGTAAATGTTAGCGTCACCTCTGCTTTTAATAATTTTCTATATTCACTTTTCTGTTACAATTTTGATTTCAGGTTAACACAAAATAATAAATGAAATTTCTGAACTAGTATCAGGTTTTTGAATATTCTATTGTAATCCTGATAATTCCAAACAAATGAAAACATCATGCCCATGTCCTTGTAACATGATAGGCAGTTCTCAAAGAAGGAAGAAAATAAGAGAAAAAAACAATATATATAAGCATTAATAACAGTAAATTTATGCAAAAATTTTTTTCTCAGACTTTCTGATATAAATACTGTATATCCTAATCATTGCACTGTGAGAAAATATAAATAATTATTTTGTGATTCGTGTATTTTCTCTTTTCTAAGAATTGTAAGTAATGAAATGTATCTATTGTAAATAAACATAATATAAATTTTATTTTACATTTAAGTATTAATTATATTTCATCAACACAGTTTATTCTAATTTCTCATAAAAATATGCATCAGAAAAAAGGTATTTCTGAACGTCATTATTTTGCTTATTTATTTAATAAAAGTTTTCTATTCGAGTATTGATTTTTCAAATGAATTTTGTCAAATAAATTTGCATTTTTAGTAAGTAAAATAATAAGAAATATTATTATTTAAGATAAGGTATAAATATAATTATATAATAATTTAACTTAATTTATTTTATAATTTCATTTCATTTTTACATTTAATTAGAAATTTCTGATTGAAGTTTAAGTCTTAATAATGAAGAATATTTTAAGCAATACAACTCTTCGTATTCTTACCATACAGGTAATAAATTTTGCAGTGAAAATTTAAATTAGTCATCACTTCCTTTCGCTAATAAGTTTATAAAAAATCAATAAAAACATAAAAGCATAAAATTGAGCATTTATATCAAACATTATTTTGATGTATTGATCCTTATCTAATAAGGCAGTCATGGGACAAAAATTGTTATAAATGCAATACAGGATGATGCACTTATATAATGGAAAAATTTATTGTATCATCCAATAAGTTTCTCGAAATTTAGAAATACATGAGAATTCACCAGAATCATAAATTAGATACACTAGATAAAAACTGGGGACATATTTTTTTGTTTTTCAGACTGCAAAACCATTTAATTATCTTTTTGGATCCACTTTTCAAATTGTTATAATATTGTTTGGAGCAATAAGCCATTTGACTTATAAATATAATTTACTAATACATGATATCAAGTAATGGTAAATCATCCGAAGCATTAAAAAAATATATATATATATTCTTGCTGCTGTAGAATATCACTATTAGTGCAATATTTCTACACACGACAGCTGGAAAATAAAATAAATTGCTTATTTGGAACGGTAATGCAATAATTTTTTCCATTACTGCACGAAAATTTAACAAAATTTTTATTTTGCTGATTTAAAATTCCAAATAATTGTGTAAAATTTAAATCGTGATACATTTAATTAATAGTGAATCAGATATACATTTAATATTATTTCATATTAGTATTATTGTCTATTTAGTCAAAGAATTCTTGGTCACGGTTGAATAATATTTTATTTATAAGATACCAAGTATGATAATGCTGACGAAAAATAAGCAATTTGACAATTCAGGATTTATGTCAAATTTTTGTCTAGTTCTTCAAGAATATCTCGGATTTAGGTAAATGATCAAGATATTTTAATTTCTATAATATTTTTAATGAAATTTATAATTATCATAATACTGTTTCAGGTATGAAATAATTACATCTAATTGGAAAGAAAAAACTGAATTTTTAAAGCAAAACGTAATATATATAATTTTTTATTTTATTCTGCATTATAATACAGTCAAATCACAATAAGATGCCTCCCGTTAAGTCACCACCCTCGCTGACCGCCAACAAATTTAACGGAATGGATCTTCTCTATATTAATAGAATATACATATCCCGATAAGATCCGCATCCGCCAATAGAAACGTCTAAACAAATATTGCTTTTTGTATTGTATTTGTCTCCGTTAATCCGATAGGGGTATGCAAAGTGACTCACATCTCGAAAGTCATCACTGCTATAGAGTGAATCGGGGGAAGAAGCTTATTTTTCTCTAATTCTTTATTATTTAAACAGGTGGCGATAAAAGGTGGTTTATTATAACCTCTTATAAGCCAGCCAAAAATATAGATGATGGCTGTTATCAGATCATCAATTACTTGCATTAGAAATCGAAAAGTTTCCAGCGAGTGTTGAAATTTCTATCGAAAATTATAGTGTCCACTTTTTGTTGTTATTATTAATCGTAATAATATCATCTTACTAAAAATTAATATATATAATATGTAGTGGATACTATAAAGAATATTTTTCTTTCGATGTCGTTATAATTTAGCCATTTTTAGTCACGTGATTAAAAGTTGCATCTCACCCTGATCCACGGGAAAGATGACAATATTTGCTTCAGGGTTAGATGCCCAATTTAAATATTTATATTTATGATTTATTTTCATAAATTAATTGATAAGAACATATATTAGGACCCAAGCGAAGGTCTTTGGTTCGAAGAAAGATTAAAACTGGTAGCATAACATACAAATAGAGGAGGCACCAATTGCTTCAATGCTTCACAGATATATGCTAGGCCTATATCTACCTTACAGAACGTTAAAAAGGAGATTATAGAAATATAATGATGGAAAATATGGCATGTGGGTCACACAGTAAATACATTGTTATATATTTAATACTAATTGTATATGAAGGGCTTAGAAAAAACAGCTAAATCCACTTTCTTAAGTGTTTGGGATAATTTATTTTATATGGACAAATGGATAACTCCTACTTCTTTCTTAATTATAAGAGATTGCTCTATATTAACTTTTGCCTTTCGTGATATGGAGCCACACTAAAGGCATCAAAGAGTCGAATGTGTCTCAAAAGCCTCAACTTGACCACCGACCACCGTGGATATATATAATATCTAAATAACTGATTTTATTTAATTCTTCTAATTTTATAGAATTTATTCTATTAAATATACATGGTATAGTGAACAAGAAGTTTGTTGGATGAATAAAGAGTTCATTTTGGCTATTTATTAAAGTGAATATCATCCAGAGCAGTGACATCTTACCCTGAATATTCGGGGTAAGATGACTAATTATAACTTTTTTTAAAAAAATTATAAAAAATTACCCGATTGTTATATCAAAGTTTTTTGATGTGTCATATATGCAAAACACCTGTAAGTTTAAGTATAAAAAATATGAAATGAAAATATTCAAATTTAATATCAAAAAGCTAAAGTATGGCGACTTCCCCCGATCCACTATACTGTACTAAAAAAAAGTATGGCGATTTCCCCCGATCTACTATATATATTAAAAACTCTGACTTCATTTGTAACCAGCTGATGGGAGAGATGGAGTTTTAATGGATAATAATGCGATTCTTTAAACATTGTTCACACCTAGGTTGTAGAAAATTTAAGATCGTAAGAACCAGATCGTTTTCATAGTGACTAGTCACGTGATGCGAAGTTTCGTTAATGTTTCACCGTGCCACAACACTGACGAAAGATTCCTCTGTTATTTGAAACTCGCCAGCATCCGTTGCTGTGTAGGTGAATTCCGTTGCTTGTGTCCATTTGCTTTCCAAAAACCTTCTCACTGTTTTTTACATAACGGTATGCACATATACGGTATACTATAATGTAAAGTATACAGTTTTTTAGAAATGTTAAGTTTGGATGCAAAATGTAAATGTAGGCTACTGTATTTTATTAAATTTCATAAATTCGGTGTTCATTTTTATATCTATATCATACGTATTTTAGATAAACTGCCAACCCCGATTAACTGCCAAAATCGTCCCCGAATGGTGGCGTCTTATCGGGATTTGACTGTAGAATAAATTTTCAACTTACTGCGTGTTATTTTTCTGTTTTAGAAAATCGATTTGGCCTTTCCATTAGTGCAAACATTTCAAAGATCAAAAGTAATGGATTTTTCTCAAAGTTTTACTTTAGATGCATTGAAATTTATTATCGGTAAACCACCAGAATTATCAAAAATTACTGCTATAGTACGACCATTTCTTATTCAGGTAGATATTATTTATTATTTTTTATATCTAATAACAATTATTAAAAAGTTTTCGTATATTCTCTATTTATTATTAAATAGAAAATGATGAAAATATTTTCCTGAATTTATCAGTTGAATACTAATCATTTGCAGATATAATTCTGAAAAAAACACATGATAATATTTAAAATAAGTTTGTTATACAGAATCTCAATTTTTACAAAATATAATTAAAATTTTTATTTTTATGATTAAATAATTCCAGATTCCAGGATATATAACAATATTTAAATTAAATTATATTTATAACTTTACCTATTCACAAAAATACTAGCACTAACAGCCAATGAAATCATTTATAATTCCATTATCATGTGTAGCATAATGTCTACTTATAATGATGAAAAATGCCTTTGGAATATAAATATAATTAAGTTATTATTAATAATATAAATATATCGCACACGTATTTCTTAAGTGACACAAGTCAAAAACTTGCATTTTTATGTTGGCACCATTTTATAACTTGGGAAGCAATCCTCCATCAAACCATTTTTTTAGGAAAATGGTTTGAAAAGATTACAAATTTTGAAAAAATTATTAGTTATATAATGGTTTTTAGTTAAGCTGATTTCGTAATTTTTTCCAATTTTCTCAAAATGTTCATTTTTGACTAGTGTCACTTTAGAAATACGTGTGCGATATGTGAATTGTTGATGATGCTGAAGCGATGCCATGGAAACTTCATGAGAGACAACAGAGAAGAACGGATATTCAAGATTAAGATGAAGCCATCCTTATTATCTTCTAATAAAGGAGAGATTTTATTCAACTTCTTTTTAACCTGTTGTAGGATTTTGATGAGGACTTTTGGCTTGTATCTGTGAGATAAGCCATGTCTGATAATAAGTCCAATTTCTTTGTATCGATCTATATAATGGGTGTTATGAGTGAATGCGCGTTTAAATAGAGATATAAAGGCAGCTACGTTATGACACCAGGCATCGAGTGAAGTAGCAGGGATGAATATAGGAGTATAAGAAGGTTTCCTATACACAGTAGTGGAATATTCAGCATTGACGATACTAAGATTTATGTCGAGATAGTGAATGTGTGAATGGCTACATTGGTCAAGTTTAATATGTAAGCCAAGGGAAGTATCACTAAGAGCATTGACGATTTCATTGTTATGTTCTTCTCCATCCTAGATTATTCCATCATGTCTAAGAGAAATTTCTGATCTTGTAACATTCCATTCTTATTTTATCTATTTAATGAGTCGGGCCCAATTCTTTTGCCGGAAGCATGGAAATGGTGCGCATTCAACAGACACTTAGACCAGGGGTGGCCAACCTGTAGCGCTTGTGCCAAAAGTGGTGCACTGAACCCCAGAGAAAAATTTAAAAAAATTTCTTATACAATTTATCTATACCAATACAGCACAAATATTATAGAAAATTAATGACACTATATTTGAATAATCTTAGAAAATTTTTTTTATTGGAATTGGTTAGTCTACAGTCTGGGCTGAATTTTGGTGTTTCAGACTAATATGTTGTAACATGGCCATTAATTAGTTTCAATTTCATTTTCTATTCTTGTCTGGGCTATTTTGCTTTCATTATCACTTTTTTATTTTTGCTGTTTTTCTTGAAATGACTGGACAAAAGATTAACACTTTATCATTACAATTGAAAATAGATCTCATTGAATGTAGCAAAAAGGTTAAAATGAAACCTAAAGAACTGGCTGTTAAATTCAAATGTGAAAAATCTCAAGTTTATGAAATTCTAAAACATAAGGATAAAAGAAGAATGGCTATTGGGTAAAAGGAATTTAAGTTCCAAACGTAGATTAAGAATAATAGGAAATGAAGATCTAAATTATATTCTCTATGACTGGTTTGTTGACACGCACATATCATCACATCACACCACATTAATTTTGGAATTAAACAATAATTAATTTATGGTATGGTGTTGTTATGTATTGGATTAATAATTAATTATTTAAATTTAAGTTAAGGTAGCATCATCTATTATTTAATAATCAAAATTTAATATTTGATTAATTTTCCAAAATAAAAATTTGCCTTCCTTTGAATCAAATAAGGAATATTGAGTTATTGTTCCAATGCTTTAACCAGTTAGACGAGGGGTGGCCAACCTGTAGCGCTTGTGCCAAAAGTGGTGCATTGCATGATTAGAAGTGATGCACTGAACCCCAGAGAAAAATTTAAAAAAATTTCTTATACAATTTATCTATATATAAATTTGAAATTCCTGTGGGCAGTTGTTCACTTATAATGCAAGAACAGCTAAATGATTTTTATGAACTAACTTTTGTTTGTTAGAGGATTTATGCAGGAAAGAGACAGGTATTGCTTATTAGAAATTACTTTTATAAAATTAATTGATATAAAATCCAAGATGTGAAGATTAATGCTATTTGAGCAACCTCATTGTGTTACAGTGACTATGTGACATGTTAGCTGGTCAGTATCGTTGAATTACTAAAAGGGGTATAAGTTTGTATGGTGCATCTTAACTAAAAAATGAAAGTACAAAAAATACATGTTAGCTGGTCAATATCGTTGAATTACTAAAAGGGGTATAAGTTTGTATGGTGCATCTTAACTAAAAAATGAAAAATTGATGCATGAACTATAAAAGGTTGACCACCCCTGAGTTAGACTATCAAAGCACTGGTAGATTTATTTCAGAATGTTTATATATTATTTAATTTGGCTGGTTTAGAATATATAGGCTAATCCAGTAATTTGGTGCTGTATTTTATATTAAAATGTGTACTATTGCAGCAATAATGTAGAATAAATGCATTGAATGTTTTTTTTGATGCCAGAGTGAAACCTGGATAAGCTGGAATACTGTCTACGGTGGAAAAATTTTCTAGTCCCTTGTGATTCTAGCTTAGACAGGTTTTACTGTATATATATATATATATAAGATAACATGTGTTGCAAAATAAATTTAGTTTAAAAGTTTTCAAATGTAGAAATTTGCTTGCTTTAAAATAGTTATTGGTGCCTTTAAGAAAAGCGAAAAGTGTTCTCATTAAATTAATAAGCTGCTTTAAAATTTCATTTTTAAGTTCTTTTTAAAATGTGTTATATAAGCTTAGTTTTGCATAAATGAAGAAGTAATGGTTAATTTTAAAAATTTAAGAAGTTCAGAAGGAATTAAAATTGTCTACTTTCCAAAGCTGTTATTTATTTAGCATTTGAAATCCACTGATTTTGTAATTATTATAATAATAAAATCAGCATAAATGTCATGATGTCGTCATCCTGTTGATATATCAGATATATTTGTCATCACAATGTCATAAATTATAGGTGTTTGTACTGCCATCTATTGTTACATTATGATGTCATATCTGGGCTGTGATGTTCTTATGATAGATATTGAGATGGTGCTGCTTAAGAAATCAGATAAACCATATGTTATCCTTACACTTATCCATGACACTTAGTGCCATCTATTGACAGTAATATAAACTAAAATTGTAATAAAAATGAAATTCTAGTTGGCAGAATTAAAGGATGTGGCATTGAGATGTCTTTTAATGACAGCTCATTATTACCAAAGTTCATGAAAATTTACTAATTAGTTCAAAAGCTATTAGTGGAGGATATACAGACAGACTTTGGCCCATTCTTATAAGGTTCCATTTCCTTCAGAAAGTAGACTAAAAACCGAAAAATCATTAGTCAAGATTTAATTTTAAATCATTAATACTTTTTTAATTATTTTTATTAAAAAATTATTAATTTATAACACTGATTATTTTTTTTAAAGAAAAATCAACTATACCACAAAGGAAAAAACTTGGCCATGAAATAGGTAAAGCAGCTGCTGAAAAAAGTAGGGGATTATTCAGTGCAGATGACTGGCAGTGTGGAAGGTAAAGTTTTAAATTTTTGTTTACAAATTTGTTTTTATTAGATTTTATTTTCTACTCAAGAATGTAAAGAAGAAACAAATATATATATAACATATAATGTTCATCAATATTTTATAAATGAGAAAGTTAACAAATTGCCTATAATAATTATATTATTATAATAATGATACTTATAATGTACATTATGCTTATAATGTAATTATTATTTTAATTACATATGCATAAAAGTATAGTCTGATCATAATAGAATGAATGACTAATGTGTGAAAATGTCATGTGATGAGAGAACCTATATTATAAGAATTAAGTTAAAATGAAGATTTTAAAGGATTTTTGATTCTCCTCTTTAGACGATTAAAAATTTGTTATATTTCTGAACAAATTAAATAAAAATTTTCTTCTAAACATACAGTTTCCATGATGACCATAAATTCTACAAATTATTCTCATTTCAGTAGTTAATTAACATCTATTAATTCTATTGTATATACTAACTGAATGATCATTCTATTTTGTTTGTACTTTCTTTTAATTGCTAATAAACATTATTAAAATAGGAAGATTTAAGCAATATTTCTGTTTTTGTTGTTATTGGTTTAAAGACTATGACATTTTTCACACAATTGTCATTGTGTGAAAAATGTGACAATTTTTCTAAGGGAAAACTAAGTTTACAGCCTATAGAATTGTTAGGTTACCATTATTTTGATTGTTTTAAATAAAAGCAATCAAAATAATTAATGCTTTTTATCTTTTTTATATTTAGGTAGTTTACATACATAAAATAACCGTAACTAGCCAAATTTTCCCCTAGCGATTTATTTTTAAAATAACTGACAAATTAATAAATAATTTTTAATTTATACTATAGTGCCACTGTCTATTGGATTAATGATTAATTGTTTAAATTTAAGCTAAGATAGTGCCATCTGTTATTTAATAATAATTAAAGTTCAATTATTAAATAAATTAGAGTTATTAATATTAATTATTTATTATTTATTAATAAATTCAAGTTCAAACTAAAAATTATACCTGTTTGAAGATAAAATATTAATTATATTAAGAGTACAAAGCACACAACAGCAGTATTTTATAAAATAAACACTTTAATTGGCAAAGTACTTTTAGATAGATCCAACTTCAGCATCTTACAAAACCATAGCACCAAGTAAGGTGCTGAAGTTTGTTTTGTAAGGTGCCTATTAAAGTGTTTATTTAATAAAATATTGCTGTTGTGTGCTTTGAAGATAAAATATTAATTATATTAAGAGTATAAGCAGGTATGATTTTTAGTTTGTATTCTTAATATAATTAATATTTTATCTTCAAAGCACACAACAGCAATATTTTATTAAATAAACAATAATAATAATAAGCCAAGCACAAAACTAACTGTAAGAAATTTTTCCCTGTGGGTGGGGTATAAGAAAGTCTTTTTCTTTCGCTAGTTGCCTGACACTTCTAGAATTATTTTCTTCTTTTCTCATGCTTTTCTATAATTTTTTTCATTTCATTCTTCAAACAGTAAAATCTCTGAATATGTCCTTTTTCTTTCATAAAGAAGAAAGAAGTATAATGCTAAAAATTTAGGATATTTATTACATTTTACAACTACTGCTACTTAATTGATAATTCAAGAAAATAAAGCAATAACTTCCCCAGATAGTTGTTTTTACTGTAAATTGTAATAAACATCCTAATTTTTTAGTCCTACACTGGTCTTATTTTTTAAATATTAGATATTTTTAATTTGATTTAATTATGCATGTTTAAATTTAGGAATAATATAGATATTAAATATAAATATTGTGATTATGAATGTTGCATAATAATGGAATACCAGTGGGTTTTATATTTTTTCATTTCTCGTTTTAAACTTTATTTGATCATTATTTATCAATACAGAAAAGTTAGTTTTCGTTTTTTATCTTATATTACTGTATCTATAACTCACAGCAAATATATATCGTGTTCAATAATTTAAATATGCTTTATTATACAACAAAATACTATATTAAATTGACAGAGCTGATTTTGTAGGTATGTTACAAGTGCAAAGAAATTTATCAAATATTAAATATCGGACAGAATTAATTTCATTAAAATAATTAAACAAGAACAAAAATAAGACAGAGATAATCCTTATAAATTAGTAGATATAAAATATTAAATTATCGTATTTATATATAAATTAATTTTTCTTAAATTATTTAATCATAGAGTCATGTTTAATAAATAAGAAATGATAAAAGGAAAATGACGAATAAATAAATTAAAATAAATTTGAACTTTTAATGTTTTATTCAAAACTTAATAGCAAATCTGCTCCATATATTAACTAGAAATCAATTAATATCCAACTATTAAGAGTGGTTTTTTGACAATTGCTATGCATAAATTCTATAAATTAGTAACTTAACAAAATGACTTGGAATTTTCTGAAGATTCTAAAATATGTGTAATTACTTGTAAGAAGAGTCTGCAATATTTTAATCCAAATTAGAACATATTTATGCTATAAATGGAATACTTAGAGTAAAGTTTTAGAAACTTAAACTTAATATTAGATTAATATGATTAGTTCTTCATAAATAATTTTATACATTTACTTTAATGTAAAGAATATTTTCATATAATATAGAATATGTAGCTACTAATTTTGTTAATCTGAAAATATTAAAATTTGAAAGTTAAATTTATCTTAATAACTTTTATTTTTTATAAAATATTTAAATGTACTTACGCTTTCGTATATTTATAGTTCTTTCTACACATTTTCTCATTTCTTCAGTTTCGTCATTATCTTCATTTAATAAGACATTTGTCGAGTTATTTTCACTTAAATATTCAATAACAAGCAATAACAAATGCTTTGACGTCGCCATTTTATCTTCACGACAGCGTTTCGTAATTAGACCACTTATCGCCCAGGTAGCATGTCACGTGATCATTGTAACCCAATGAGATTGATCATCCGTCTTTGATTGTTATCGAGTAATTTATGCCAATTACAATATATAAAATCAATTTCTAATAATCAATACCTGTCTGTTAAGGAATTTACGCAAAAAAAATTTACAAACAAAATGTTATTTCATAAAAATCCATTCAGCCGTTCTTGCGTTATAAGCGCACATACGCTCTCAGGCATTTCAGATTTATAATATATATAGATATAGATTAACGTGTTTATTTGCCGTTTACTATACGCAATTTCTATGTTATTAATTAGAAAAAAGGGAAAAAGTTGTGTGAAATGCCTTTTTTCAATGATTATCCTGGTTATCGATATTGCCATCGATAAATTATTCTTATTACTAAACTGTATATTCAAAATAAATGTAAAAGTTTTCTCCAAGCATTCGAAAAATAGTATATACAGTAGAGTAAATTTTGGTTAGCGAAAGTTGAATTTTAAAAAGTATTCAGCTTATACTGGTAAACTAATTCTACCATACAGTCAAAAAGGAAGAATATGGTAAATAAGACTATAAATAAGTCAAAGATAACAGAAATAAAAAATGTTTGTATCGTCGTCAATTCAAAATATATATCCATAGTAGAATATCATATATTTTAGCACCAACTTGACAGTAATACAAGTATGAAATATGTTGTGTTTATTTTCATTCTTACATATTAGGGCATAATCGAATAAGAAAAAATTGCGTAAAAATGCTGTGATTACTATAGAATGAATTGTCAATGATTTGATAATTCCTATTAATTTTACAATTATCCTCTCTTTTCCAAGATATAACAAATTGTCTTCGTTTTTCGGTACATTTGCTATTTGAATTCGTATGACCAATACTGTATGTTGTACTGACAAATTCACATAAAGATAAAAATTTCTACTGGAATATATTTGATTAATAGTCGATACCTATACAAAATTTAAAATTTTTCCAGACGATATATCAGCCATCCATAGAAATGACTCGTTTGGAAAAAATGAGGAGAAAAAAAATGAATTGGGTTTTATTTCTTTTTTATGTCGATGGCTGATATATTTTATATGCTTTTTGCTTTTATTTCTTCTATTTAGCCTACTTGAAATGTTCTTAAATAATTGATAAATCTTTAGAATATAAAAATATTGATAAAAACCAATAATTTTTGTATTGTAAATATACGTAGGATACAGTTCATTCATTGTGTTTTAAAGTTACATGTCATTTCGTTTATTATGCAAATAGCATCTTATATTTGAAGCGATTTACTGTTATAATTTCTCTAATCTACTTTTTGGTGTAGTTTATTTCAAATACAAACTCAAAAGCGACAGATAATCCATCCTTTATTTATAATTATAATCAATTTTATACATTTCGTCTTCCTCATTTACCAATGAGAAAAACTTATTTTTATAATTTAACAGTTTAACTCGAGTACGTACGAGAATTATTTTATAACAATGTTTTTCTTTATACGCTATTTATTAACAGGTTACTAGAAATACTTTATCTTCGATAATTTTCACTTTTTATTAGTTAAAAAAATATCAGTAGATTTCATTTACGCTAGTTGACGTTTATCTGATAAAGAGATTTATAATAAAATAATTTTAAAAAAATATATATACATTCGTTAAAAGTTTATCCCTCGAATAAAAATATTTTTGTATAGATTTCTGGTTTATAAGTTAATTTCTAATATATATACTAATTTTGTAATGACTCGGTTAACCTATATTCTTCTTTTCTTGGATTAATAAACTCAAATTTCGTTTATTTCAGTTAGGTTCGTTAACATTTTTCTTTTCGTTTTCCAATTCTTTGGGAAACCTGGCTTCCGATTGGTCTGTCTGGGTAGAAGAAGTTAACGTGGGAAATGACGTCAATCGTATTGACTCCAAAGCTGTTTTTAAACCGTTTGTTGTCATCAGATCGAATTTCGAAGTTTCCTCCTGCAATAACATGTCCCATTCTGAACGTATATTGTGTTCTATTAGATCGGCTCCAGCTTTTTCGTCTTCTAAAGACATTCTTATCGGTATTGCTTTGTTGATGCACTGAAAAGAATTCTATTCTTTATTATAAATGAAATATTTCAAAACGTAGGAACGAAAGTATAACAACAAACTTACAAAAAGCAATAGGAAAGTGGATGCCATACTCCACGCTGTGACGGTTACCACAGCCAGAGTTTGGACACCTAAAAGACGCCATCCTCCACCTCTAAATAATCCTTGGTAGTTATTGGTTAGATTCATCATTCCGTCTGCCTCTACGAAGAAACCGACAGAAATCATACCCCATATTGAACCGACGGCGTGGACAGAAATGGCACCAACTGGATCATCGATATGTAATTTATCCAGTAGGGGCATGATTAAACTGGCTAATATAGAGCCTATGGTTCCCACTACTATGGATTCCCAAGGATGATATAGGGCGCATCCAGCTATTACGTCGAATAAATGATAATTTGATTGACCAAAAATATATATTTTTTTACAAAACAATAATAAGTCAAAACTACAAACCTGTAATCGATACGAGAGAAGCTAAAATTCCATTTATTAAATCCAAAACGAGGAATTTTCTCTTGTGAGCGAAGTAACTGTTATTATAGAAATTAAACAAGATTTTTATCAACTTTGTGAACCCTTTAAAGTTTTCCTATAGGCCTATATACTATTTATATGGCTTTAATAACACGTGGTGTGAAGAAACAAATTCTATAGCGTGTTTACTTATAAATATTCTTCTTAATATTTGTTTGTTTATTTTTACAGTATCCTATACGACAATAACATTGTTTCAACACGGACCTGAAGATTAATGCAGCGATTCCTCCTCCAACCGATGAGTTAATCGTAACAACCGCTGATCTGAAACATACACCCCAATGTAAATTATAATTATACAATTTAAAATATAAATATAATATATAATATCTATTTAAACTATAAATTTGTGCTTTATTATATAAAATACATTTTGTTGACGAGTATCGTATGACTAATTTCGAAAATCGTGATATAGCTTTAGTAGCATTTGTCACGATATTTATCGACAATGTTCCTTTTTAAGCTAAAGCCTACATTTTTCCCTTTATTGATTATTCGGAGTCAATTAAGGGAATTTAAAAACTTCATTTATTAGTTTGTTAAAAATAAAAAGTGAATTTTTAATGCGATTTTGAAAAAGCAAAACTGTTTTATATGACACGTAAAAAACAATAATCAATATTACCTGGCAGCATATTTCCATCTATGTCCCGTAACACCAAAAGTACTTCCGCAGTTAAAACCCAGCCAACCCCACCTATAATAAAACAAATCTTTAAAAATATTTTTTATTCTAACATAAAAAGTCATAACAACTAATGTTTTTCCCGATATAGCGAGTTAAATATAGCTAACAAAATGAATAAGTTCACCTATTAAATGTAAAATACAAGTGGCTCATCTTCATTATACAACCTAAGAGTATAGAAATAAACTGGCGCAAAAATCTTCGATCCCGAAATTGGACTTTCGTTTTCTGCATCGGTTTAGTAGAATTAAGAGTAAGTCATGTTAATGGATACGCTAAACAAAGGTACACAATAACAAATTACCAAGTATATAATAACAATTGAAACCAGAAAAACCAAATGTGAAGAGAATATCTCACTTCCTATGTTCGTTCGGTAGGTTATAGGTAGAAATAAAATAATAATCATTTCAGTTTTTTTGATCGCTATTCTATAACTTTATATTGATGAAGAGATTTTTTTAATTCTCTCGTTTATAGTAAGGAATACGAGAGTATCATCGCAATCAATGACATATTTGACATTTAATGGCATTACGACTAAAAGCCCATTTTTGTGATTGTATCAGAGCACGCCATTCTTATCGACATAGAATTTTCTCCAAGAGCTATCGTACGCATTACTAGAACATTTTTATACGGTCAAAAGGAGGAAGATATTTTAGATCGAATGGAAAAAGTCTTACCACAACTTTAAGAGTTTGGGCAGATTTAAAAATTTTTCATTGTTTTGATTATAAGGATGAAATGACTTCATTTCTGTTAGTTTCAATTAATCAGAACTAGACATTTTAAATTGGTTGGAATGTTCAAAATATTCGAACCAATAAAAAATTATCTACTTCTGAACGTATAAATGACGTAAAATAAGTCTTTATTAAAGCTAAACTATACGCTACAAATGGAAAAACCTAAGTCGGGCGTCAATCGAAGTGACACGACACGCGATTTGATGCAGGCTTGGTCATGGGACTCGGAAGTAACACGCAACTTCACATTAAACCCATACAGTATAAGACAATGAATCGCTATTAAACGGAGTATCGCATCGTTGTTAGAAGATCAGCAACAGGTTCCACTTTTTGTCACGTATTAATTACTTGTTAAACATATGTTTTGGAGTTTTGTTGTTAAAATCGAAATTTCAAATTAATTGTTTTAGTTTATATCGGAAATAAAAACGAGAGAGACGTTTTATCGGTATGTCATATTTAATTTTGAGAACATCACATATCTTTAAATTACATCCTAATGAAAATGTATGCAATACAGTCTTTTAAAGAGATTTTTATTACTCACTGTTAAAGGGAATACTACTACTATTTCATTAAAGCGGCGCTTCTCGAGTGCGGCCGCCAACATCCGTCAATATTCATATTTGAACATTGTATCTACCAAAAATATTAATTTACTATACATGGAAAATGTTTAGAGCAATTGTTTTTACCAAAAAGCCAGCATAACTCAGTTATGCGCCATTCGATAAAAGTCCCGCTTGTTGGACACTTATACAGTATTTAGTACGAATGCAACTACATAATTGTTAGAAAATACGGCTGTTTATCGGGCAGTCGGCCATATCGCGGCGCCACGCTTCCCTCCCAGCTTTATCTCCGGATAGCCATGTTTAGAAGCGGCGACTCTGAAGGCTCTTTTACACCAAGCGCGAGCGTTAACGTTGGCGCGCGCTTTGGTTGTAGTTCCGCTCTTTTGGCGCTAAGTAGCTAATCACGGATAGACACACGGTTCGAAAGGAGTGGAGCTATGACGAAAGCGCGCGCAAACGTTAACGCTTAAGGTCTGTTTCCACTGAATGCGCTGTGCGCGACTCACAGTGCGTAGCGTATAGCGCACTTCTGGAAACATAAATCTGCGCAGACAAATAGTGCGTCGCCCGCTTTACGCTGTCATCTAGCGGTAGTAGATATTTCTGCTTTCTGCTTGCGCACAATCAAACTCAATGCCGAGCCCTGATGGAGACCCACTCTTACTTCAAAGCTACTCGTTTCTCCCAGGCAGGTTCTTACTTTCGTCTTAGTCTTCCTATACATTTCTTGGATTAACTGGACATATTTCTCTGGTGCATTTCTAACTCTGAGGCTTCTCCAAACTTCTTGTCTTGGCACTCCGTCATATGCCTTTTCCATGTCGATGAAGACCAGGTGGAGTTCTTGCTGTTTCTCTCTGAACTTCTCCATCATTTGCCTCAGGCAGAAAATTGCCTCAATGTTTGATTTTCCTGGCATGAAACCAAACTGTTGATCCCCAGTCTTAACTTCAGCTCTCAGTCTTTTGTCCAGGATTCTCTCCAAGATCTTCATGAAGTGGTTGATTTACCTGGAATGAAACCAAACTGTTGGCCCCCAATCTTAACTTCAGCTCTCAGTCTTTTGTCCAGGATTCTCTCCAAGATCTTCATGGTATATGACATTAGTTTATTCCTCTATAGTTGCCACACATTTGGATGTCCCGTTTTCCCTTGTAAATTGGGACAATAACTCTTTCCCTCCATTCGTCTGGTATCTCCTCCTCTCTGTAGATCTTCCCAAAGAGGTCCCATAGTAAGTCCAGCCCTTTTCTCCAAGGGTCTTCCAAGCCTCAGCTGGGATTCCATCCACCCCCTACTGCTTTCCCATTTTTCATCTGCTTCAGTGCTGCCTTTACTTCACTCTTTGTGATGATCGTAGTGTGAACCCACCTTTACTCATAAACAAATACAGGTCGCGTTCGGCAAACGCTGGGAGCGAGTGTTGACATAAATCCCAAAGCGAGGGGAAGTGCTAGGAATACGTCACAAGGTTAGGGAGCGAACAAAAAATGTTCCTGAGTGCTAAAGAAAATGGCGGCATCCAATAAATAAGGAGATTGCCAGTAAAGCAGCAACAGTTACAGCGATTATGACTTATTTACAATTTTTAGATTCGGAATCTGAAGAGGATGAATTCTTACAATTGGATGTTTTCTGAATTTAATAATAGACCTATATTACTCCAGCAAGGAAGCATATATGCTTTATTTGTAATAAAAGCTTTGAATTCATCTATAATTTATTAAAATTTTAAGATAGATAAAGTGTTAGTGTCGAAAATTTTAAAAATGAAACTGTTTTTCACTGGTTTGTGATTCTTAACCTTCATTGTGATTTTAAGAAACAAGGTCTTATGGAAAGTTAAAAAAAATAAAACTAGTATTTTTTAAAATGAAAAAATTATTTCCTATACTTATCGGTTTTTTTAATCATCCGAAAGTATTTCCAGATCTTTAACAAACATATCGTTCATCACACCCAAATCTAACTTGTAAGTCGATCATGGAGGCTGCCATCTTTGCTAGCGAGGAAGCTGGCTTGAAAAAGTCTCAGCGTTATAAGCTCGCTAGAAACGCTGGTTCTGACGTCATTCAGGAGCTTAGAAAACGCCTAGGCTTCGAAGTCTCTCGAAAACGACCCAAGCGCGCTCTGCTTTCGCTTCCAGCGTTTGCCGAACGCACCCACAGTGTCTATTTCAAATTTGCAACTCAGGTGACGTCATGCGAGGAACTGACCAATTTAGCATTACTAACTAGTCATACCTGGGATTCGGATCCTCCAGGATGATAAGCCACAGCTTTACCACGTGGGACCGATTGGGTTAACGTCATGCGAGGAACTGACCAATTTAGCATTACTAACTAGTCATACCGTGTCTAAAGCTCCGCCTACAACTAAGAATTAGTCAATATTTCTCAGTCAAGATTTTCTAATCTGAGTAGGTCTTACAAAATGTCTGTGTCTAAAGCTCCGCCTACAACTAAGAATTAGTCAGTATTTCTCAGTCAAGATTTTCTAATCTGAGTAGGTCTTACAAAATGTCTGCCGTTCAGGATAAAATATATGAGTTATGGATAATATCTGATATCAGTTATGAATTAATTTACAGCAAAGAAGAAACAAACGAATTTAACTGTTTGTTGTATTTTTTATTTTTTTGTAATTTAAACAATAAAAATTATTATCTAAACTATATACGATAGTAAATTAAAAATTAATTAATTACATTTATAGTGAACCGAACAGTTAGTTCAATACAAAATACTGTACTAGATAGGGAAAATAGCGACACTCCGCCATATTTGTGCAAAGAGCAGTTTTGTCGTCTGCTAGTAAAACAATAAATTAACATATTTAAATCATTTATATTTGCCGGCACGAAAGTTGGAAGAAAATGACGCATGCGGTTGTATGTCCTTATCGACTGTAGTGATCTGGATTTACCCAGAGTTCCTCTTATTAAACCGTAATGGCGTAATATTTATTCAAGGAATTTATATATTTATTCAAGGAAAAACTTTAAATAGTCAAGTTCGAACGATTATTTTTAATGTTTTTAATTATCTAAAGGAAAGCAAATATGGAGATAGTACAATGCAATTATTAAAGAGACCAGCGAAGCAACAGGCGTATCATATATATCGAAGAATAATTGTTGACAGAACTACATCGGATTCGGAAGAAATAATTCGAACCCCAGGTAAAAAACGACCAAGGGTATCCGCATTAATTGATGTCGACGAATTTGATCTTTCTGTTATTCGGGCAACTGTGTCAGAAATTTTCAGAGAAAATAATCCAACAGTAACGGAAATTTTAGTACGTGTAAGAGAGAAAATAAACTACAAAGGAAGCGAAAGATCGCTTCGTCGAATAATGAAAAATAAATTTCATTTCAAATACGGCAAGATTGATAACAGATCGTTTTTCATAGAAAGATCAGATGTAGCTGCCCATCGTCACAGATATTTACAACAGATACACCATTTTAGAGAAAAGTTAAGTAATTTTGTATATTTAGATGAGATCTAGGTAAACGAGAATCATTCTAAGCAAAAGCAATGGCATGATAATTTATCTGTTAAGGGTCGAAAATTACCTCTTGGGAAAGATCGACGTCTTATCTTGTTACATGCAGGTGGTGAGGGTGGCTTTATACAAAACGCAAAATTATTATTCCGATCTGGCACTAACTCCGAAAATTATCATGATGAAATGGATGGAAATAAATTTAAACATTGGTTCCAATCACACTTATTACCAAACATCCCTAATAATTCTGTCATCATAATAAGCCTATGTCGTCTGCGATTTCACTAACGGAAGTATCTGGAATAAATAATGCTCTGTTTCCTGACCGTTTCTGATTGGTTGAATAACATTTTCTCAAATACGCATGCGTCATTTACCTCCAACTTTCGTGCCGGCAACTATAAGTGCAATTTTTTGGACTTAGCTTTAAAATTTCACTATCATTTATTATTTTTATTATTATTAATTTCTTTATTTAACTTTATTTATTAATTTTAATACTCTATGCAAGAAAAGATTTAATCACTTTGACCAGGGATTGTACCTGTTTATCCATGTTTAATCATATTTATCATTTATTTCATTTAGTACAATATATTAATTTTCGAAATTAATATCTCTTTCACTCTTTCGATTTACTTTCACATTCCATTACCTAACAGCCCATCATATCGATTAAAAGTTATGATATTTACATTCTATTTGCTATTTAGGATGCACCGATATACAAAAGAACGGATTTCTTTGCACAAAAATGGCGAAAAGAATGTCACCTGATACTGAGCAGCATGTGGCAGCATGCGTTGTTCGGCAAATGCATCGGAAAAGAGTATCGTAGCGATACTACACCTGATAGATAGGGAACGTAGCGTTCCCTATCTAGCAGGTGTTTTCTACTTTCTGAAATTATTATTTTTTCCTGATATGACATCTTATTGTGTTGTTGTTGGATGCACATATTCATATAGAATTAAAAAAAATGGAAGTTGGAACAGTGTGCTGAATATAAGAATAAACTGCATGAAGAATGTGAATGTTTGGTACCATTCAAGTTACATAAATTTCCGAAAGATCCAGAGCAATGCAGGGAATGGATCTCTAGCTTTCAGAGAAAAGATTTTAAACCTGGAAAATATTCTGTGAGTTTTCGTAATATTAAAAAAAATTTGTAAATTGTAGCAGCAATAATTTTTTATATTTAAATTGGAATTTGAAATTGGACATTGCTATAGAAGAATCTATGAAAGCTTTGGTGAGCAAACAATGTTGATCTTCAGTCCATAACATGGAATAAAAGTTACTCCATACTTGATGAAATTAAAATTGCCATATCCGAACATTGGCTAATATACATTATATTTTTAAGTTACAGATTAAAGATACTACTTCATTATTTTCATAGGATATGCTGAAGAAGTAATTATATTCAGTGAAAATTAGAAACAAAAACCAAGAAGCAATGCATCACAGATGCATATGGAAAAAGATGATGGCTTACTATTTTGTATTCATCTCAATTTCGCCAATTTAATCTAATTAATTAATCTCTTATTTAATGTAATCTCAGTGTATAATGTGTATTCGCCTATATTTACATACTTTATGGTCATACAACAGTTATATAGGCCTATATATATAACTGTAGTTCTAAGAATAATTATATAATTCATATATATATATATGAATTATATAATTATTCTTATTACTATGGAACTTCGGGACCTTGCGGTTTAACTTTTTTTACAAAAACCGAATGTACTACTACAGCATTTTACGTGACGTTTGTGATCTATAATTGATTTATGTAAAGCTATCAGTGATAAAAGGACAAATAAACGCTTACAACAGGGATTGTCGCGACAGTGTAAAGGATGGTTGCTGCCTTACATTTATTAAGATTAATTTGTATAATATTAAACTTATTTTGCCTTTGACTTGAGGTAGTAAGATCCATAATCAAGTGCTGAACCAGCACAG
This sequence comes from Olivierus martensii, assembly GCA_000484575.1. NCBI lineage: Eukaryota > Metazoa > Arthropoda > Arachnida > Scorpiones > Buthidae > Olivierus > Olivierus martensii. The sequence continues at coordinate 41,787 of AYEL01053220.1, forward strand.
GGAAAAAATAAAATAAAAGATTAATAATCAATCTTTTTAGCAATTTGAATTTTGACTTTTCTGGTGACAGTACATATTCCAGAAAAGGCATTCTGTGAGGTGGTATAGTAAGATCCTTTTGGCAAGGTTTTGTTCGCGTTGAGACAATTAACTCAATAGAGAAAACCCTAATTCCACACTAATAAGTTTGGTACGATTTTAGTAAGAGTGGTTTTTCAGTGCAGTGACTGCACTTCACTGCCAGATCAAATTTGTCCGCCTTGTGACCATAACCGCAGTACGTGAAACACCTAGTAATATTGATGTAATCATCCACTTTAACTCCAGCAGAGGCTCACTGTTTCCAGTGGTTCAAGAAATGGAGACAAAAACTTCAAAAAGTTTTGTTTGACACTACCATAATGACATGTCTTCTATTTTCAGCAGTTCTAGAACTTTTAAAAGCAGCGAAGAATTCTTTTTCTTTTTTATAGTTAGAGAGCGTTTCTGTTTTATTAATTTTTTCATTTTGTTTGTAGATCTCATTATTTCGTCATATTTGATGGAGATTATAAAGATTATAAGTCATTTTAGGCTTATGTTTAGAAGAGACGGATATCTGACATCTCTTCTTAAGGTAATGTTCTTAAGGTATTGTTTATCTCCAAAAAAACATTTCCAATGTATGAAAAAAGCTAATTTCTTTCATCCCTCAAGGGTTGCAGAGTCGGAGTCGGGAGTCGAAGGATTTTGGGTGGAGTCGGAGTCAGATTTTTAAACTGCCAGGAATCGGGAGTCGGATTTTTAAACTGCCCGGAGTCGGGAGTCGGAGTCAGAGTCGGATAAAACGACGACTCCCGACTCCTTAAGTCCCTACTTAGGGCTAGAGCTATATATATCAATTGGTGAAAATGCAAAACCCATGTATAAGCCTATCCAGACTTTAGCACTTAAAATTTGATAAAAATCCAATGTCCAATGCAAATACTGATGATGAAACTGATTTTGAAAAATTATTGGATCAAGCAGGCCGTCTCCAGCGCAAAAAAAGAAGAAAACTCGAGTCTGATACTGAAAAAAGTAAATCTACAAATATATCGCAAATACCAAATTTTAAGGTGGAATTTAACAAAGCTCTAATAGAAGTTGAACGTTTTGACAG
>AYEL01053221.1:0-20646 GCA_000484575.1 Olivierus martensii
TATTATTTTACAACTAATTTATTTTAAATTATTATTTTACCGTGTAACAGAAGTAATTGATTCAAAAATTTCTCAAGAGAGATTGCTGAGGAGTATGAAAAGAACTTCTGAAAGTTGTTAAAAAGTATTGATAGATAAACAACATTAAATTCTGTTTATGTTTCATGACTTATTTCAATTTATTAAATCAAATTATTAATAATAATAATAATTTACTTTTTTAGCATAAATGTAATACAACATTACAACAAATATTTACTTGTTAGAATATAATGATGAATAGAAGTGATTTATATGATTAATTTTACTGGAACACTAAGTTTCCATATCTGTTCATTGAAATTACAGATTTTTATATTCACTATGGTTCTGTGGTCAGTGCTGTACAAGTACAATTCCTGGCACTTGTACAGCATTGAGAACCATAGTGAATATAAAAATCTGTAATTTCAATGAACATATATGGAAAGTTAAGTGTTCTAGTAAAATTAAATATTTAGAAATCAATGATTAATATGATTATACCAAGATATTGCCCCTGCAGGAGAATTAAAAAATCGTCTCTAGCTTCCATTTCCGTCTACGCTAAGCTCAAAGTTAAGCTCTGTAAGAGGGGAGTGGAAACAATTTAAGCAGATACCCTCCATATAAACAGAAAGAAGAAGAAGAAGAATTTAAGCCGCGAAATTGGCCGCTGACTATTTGGGCTAGCGCATTTTTCCGTCGGCGCGGAGTAAGTGGAAACAGGCCTTTACGCTCGATGTAAAAGAGCCTGGACAGTTTACCTTAAGTGCCCATTAACGTATGTAAGATGCTAACAGAGAAAATTATTTAAAAAGAACTAAACAGTTATTATGTCAGCTAAGAAAATAACGATCAATATAATTTATTAATACTTTATATAATATTATATAGATCTCTCAGAAAAAATATTTTTGGCCAGAACCGCCGCACTAAAGTCGGGACAACATTATTGACTCGGAAGAAAATAGGATTAGTTACTAGTTAAACCAGTCCGATGGGCGTTAAGTCACCTGTCAAATCGTGTGTCGGATCACCAATGACGTCGCTTCGGTGGCACTCTATCTAACAAATACAATTAGAATCCCTCTTCTTTATTAAAATATCACCGTTTACGCATTTCTAGGAAACTTAAAAATCGAAACTATACGTATCCGCCTAAAACTGTTGACAGATAAATACTGGGTATTCGATATAAATAATTTAACAAAAGAATTAAAATATTAGATTTTCATTTTAATACATAAAATAACTTTATTAATAGTTATCGATAAGAAAAGTTGTTAAAAAAAATAAGAATCCTGACAGAAACTGGAATCGTTTTTATAAAACGAGAGCGTAATTCGATGCAAAAAATATAGTATAGTATTCCAAAATAACTTTTCCATACGTTAAAAAATAAGAATCCTGACAGAAACTGGAATCGTTTTTGTAAAACGAGAGCGTAATTCGATGCAAAAAATATAGTATAGTATTCCAAAATAACTTTTCCACCAAATTAGTATGCCTACATAAACAACAACATTCGATCTTTTATGGTTTCAATAATTTCGTCATTTTTCCACTTACTTGTTAGTTTTATTCTTCTTATTGTATTTATTAGTACGGTCTACATCAAAGATAGCGTTTTTCTCGTTGACACCAAAAAGTGTGGGTGGGCCAATGTTAAAGTTAGGGAAAAAATATATATTTTACTAACTTTCAGCCTCCGATAACTGAAAAGATCGGATGTGCCATAATAAAGATGTTACAAATTTTTGTAAAGGCAATATTTCCCGAAATATTTTCCCATAGAACATCCCGCTATACACATAAAGCGACCACCATAAATTTGACACTCTAAAATTGAATTAATAATTTATAAGACGATAAACAATGTTCCGAACTTAAATTACTTATCGTGTTTTTTATATCGATAATATAATAATACTTTTATTTAATATTTTTATGGCTTTTAAAATGTTATTTGTAGAATAATAGAAGGTAGTATTAGAACCGACACGCCACATTTACTTTCTAAGGTACTAAAATTGAATTAATAATTTATAAGACGATAAACAATATTCCGAACTTAAATTACTTATCGTGTTTTTTATATCGATAATGTAATAATACTTTTATTTAATATTTTTATGGCTTTTAAAATGCTATTTGTAGAATAATAGAAGGTAGTATTAGAACCGACACGCCACATTTACTTTCTAAGGTTTCCGATACTTTATAAAGTCACGTTAAACACGTTTTCTTTTAAGTTAGCACCGTTGGGAAAAAATAAAACTATATTTATAATGACGTTAAACCATATTTTATTATCTATACTACCAAAAAGTTTCAGATATTACTTCGTAAATATAAAAAATTTAACGATTATAAAATTGCGGGTTTAAGTTGTAAGAATACATATATGGCGGAAATAAACGGGAAGAAAAACACCGTAGATATACTACGAATTCAAAAACATTTCTAAACTTAAGTTACGAATAGGTAAAAGCAAAATACTTTTCTAAAATAATTCCAGCTGTACAACCGAAATAATTTTTAATATTCGTCAGAAAATCTAAAGAAATTTTAAATTTATTTTATAGTGTACGTATTATATAGATATTTGTAGATGGTAATGACAAATTCGATGAAATAATATATTAATTTTTCATTCGCTAAACTGTTTCTAGCGTGATTAAAATGTGTTTCGAGTAACAATTAGGTGTTCTCGAGAATAGGCATTTCATCCAGCGGTAATATTAATCCGATTAACGAAACTAACGTATAATATAAAATGCACCACGAAAAATTTATTTTTTCCCTTTTCTTAACGTTAAATTTACTCTAGTTAGCGCTTTAATTGTTAGTCAAACAGACTAAAGTACATAATAATAAATGTGGCTTATCTCGTATTACCGTATATTTGGCCGCGGTCAACAACGCATTTTTATTTATTTTTTCCCTTTTCTTAACGTTAAATCTACTCTACTTAGCGCTTTGTTAGTCAAACAGACTAAAGTAGATAATAATAAATGTGGCTTATCTCGTATTACCGTATATTTGGCCGCGGTCAACAACGCATTTATAATCATTTGTCATATAATAAATGCCTTTTGGACGACCTTCGTACTTAATTATATGTAAACGCTCTTCATTCGATGGCGTAAAAAATCTTTAATAAGAAATATTTTTATGTAGTTAACGAATTATCGTTAATGTTTATTCGAAAATTCATCGTAAGCAATTTTATATATCTGTTTAAAAAACCTTAGCTTAATTCGAAAGCCTGTAAAAATGTCAACAACGCATTTATAATCATTTGTCATATAATAAATGCCTTTTGGACGACCTTCGTACTTAATTATATGTAAACGCTCTTCATTCGAGGCGTAAAAAAATCTTTAATAAGAAATATTTTTATATAGTTAACGAATTATTGTTAATGTTTATTCGAAAATTCATCGTTAAGCAATTTTATATATCTGTTTAAAAAACCTTAGCTTAATTCGAAAGCCTGTAAAAATGTTTATCGTCTAGTTAACAACTCGGAGTTTAATATTTTCCGAGTGAACTTTATTTTTATAAGCGGGAATTTTAATTAAAGTAAATTAATGTTAAAAAAGATAAGCGCAATTGTATGGAAAGCATTTTTATAAAACTGCAAAGTTTAATGCCGCCACTCTATATAAAATTATACGAATTAGCTTTTATTCTTATAATTATTGACTTACAACTACTGAAATAAGATAAAAATGGGCTCACCAGAGCATAAACATTCCCACCAGAGCGTTTGTCGGCGAACCCATGGGTGGAGGTTGGTTACCTCGATCGTATCGGCCAGTTCTGGGCTTCAACATAATGGCGGCTACCAGAGCCGAAGAACCACCAACCAGATGAACAGCTGCGCATCCGGCAATGTCCACCACGTACATATTTTTAAGGAAACCGTGATCGCCCCAGATCCAGCCGGCCGGCAAACAAAACACTATGGTATTGAAGAAAGAGAAGAGGCAGTAGGCCATGAAATTGCATCTTTCGGCCATGGCGCCCGACACGATGGTGGTGGCTGTGGTAGCGAACGACAACTGGAATATATAAGTTGCGAATACCACTCCCATATCCTTCTCGCTGGAATCGACAAAAAATGATCCGATGCCACAGAAACTATTAGTACCCGGACCTTTACCGTAACTCAATCCGTAACCGAACATCCAATAACTAAGACCACCAAATATAACATCGACTGCATTTTTTACCATAATGTTCACCTCGTTTTTCTTTGTTACGCATCCCGATTCTAACAATCCGAAACCTGTAAAATTAAAATATAAAAATGTTAAGGCCGGAACCAGTAATTTAAATATTTTAATCAATTATAATCACAAAATAAAATCTCTTTATTAAACTCTTTGGTCTCCTGTTAGATATAACGTATAAATCGAGTAAAAACTTACCACTTAACTGTTTGTTTCCCCCGAGATGGCGGGTGGTAAACAGAAAAGTTAGATGGCATTATCTTACCCCATCTTCTAAACAGGTAAGCTTATATTGTGTATAAAAAGTGACAATTAGCGTCCTTACTTCGATCCTATTTAGTCCTCGTATCCGATTCGATGACAGAGACATTCCTGATGAAATAATCTATCGAATTACTAATGCACCGGCCTGATTAATAGGATAGATCTATCATTCGCCATACATTATCGTAAGAAAACAATTCGACTATTATATTTTCCTCTTAGTTACATCTCGTCCTCAGTTAAATTATCTTAATTCCATATCTAGCTCTGTTAGGCGTAGATTCTGTTATTATTTTTTATACGCCAGAAAGTTGGATTTTAGAATTTAATCGCTAACATTAAAACGCCTTATCTCCGCTTGCCATTTTAAAATAACCAGTTGACAGTGGCTCATTTATGAAATTTATTGGTTTTACGCTATTCTAAGACGAGACAACATCGATCTACACTTTGCCAGGTGAAAAAATAATCTGGCTAGAAAATATCGCCTTACAAAACAAAAATAAAAAATATCGCCTATGAAAACTGCAATTTTATTTTGTCAGATTAATATTAACAGACATCGACAAACAAAACAGCATTAATTTTCTAGCTTGTTTTCGCTTTCGAAGCGCATAAAATGTGATAATACTGTACCATTAACCGAGCAATTTTAATCTAATCTTTATTTAATTCATTCATTCAATTTCCTATTTCATGTTAAGAGATGGTGTAACTTTAATTAATTCTCCGTCATTGATTCCGTAAAAATTATTGTTTCTTTACCATCGCGTAATCGCTTGAAAATTTGCCAAGTAACGAGAGTTTTTTTCATGTTCGGAAGCGAATTAATCACGAAATTATCTTCCGATAAAAAAAAGTACGGTATTCTTTGGAGAATAGAAGATGCGCTGTTCGGTGTCTAATAACATAATCTACAGATTTAATCATCATTTCGTCATCTTATTTTCTGGTTGGTGAATTATTGCTAGTCTTAGACAGATGACAGCAATCAGACAACCAACCGTCTGGTATCGCCCGATTTTTAATCAAGTACAACTAAACGATTTTTGTACGCTAAATTTTTCGGAAGGAAACTTTTTTTAGTGTTATTTTCGAAAGATAAAAATCAAATTTTCTATAGATCCATTAAAAACAATTTACGTAAATCCAACAAATAGCGGATTTCTTTAATAGAACTAGTAATTTAAAACGCGTAAATATCCATATGAAGGCTTTATATGTACAGTATTTAATTTCCTATACAGTATGTTGTTGGGAAATAAAGCAAACATTCGAACTAACAATGCCTAAAAGAATATTTTATATTATATCCAACAATAAAAAAACGTCATATTCTGTATATAGTACCTAAATTAGAAATTAATGATGGCGCAGTATTTCCGCCTGGTACCACAGTATATGACATCGAAATTAATCGATTTTTAGCTTAAAATTCCTAATCTACGCATAAAAAGAATTCATACCTGATTGCATGGTAAATATAATGAAAGAACTAGTCATTATCCAAGTGGCATCTTCCCAAGAAACGTTGTGTGGTTCACTATTTACGGTGGGACTTGAAGGGGTGGAAAAATTTTGAGTAACGTTAGACTCCTGTTGGCTGGTCATGTTGTTCTGGCTACGTTTCCTTCCGACACAGGAGACTAGAATAAAATTTCCCGAGTGAAGGACGATCAACCCATCTGGTGACACCTATCTCTGAGCGGTGATGCGGTTCGAGTGATATTTGATGTGTGTAGTACTACGGAATCGAAGTACTTAGAACGACAGCGCCATTTTAGATTGGTCGTAACCAAAGTTGTTTATTTATGTTCAATTATTCCCGGCTAAATTTAGTGTAAGTAGGTAAATTAGGCCATAATTTGCCACGTCCTCTTATAAAAAAAGAAAATAAATCGCGAGATAAAATTTAATAGAATCGAGAAACGAACTAAGAAGAAAAGTCAAATTAATCCGTACAATTTAAAAAAAAAATTATTCGGAAGTCGGATCGATCGGGTGTTTGTAAAGGTGATAATGCAGAGTGATGTGACAGTTGAAAGGAAAAAAGGAGAAAGTGACAGTTATTCATGAGGAAAATGTAAATAAGATTTAGATTCGGCAATATCTTTCCTTCTTTTTACACGGAGATTGATAAGCTTTACACGCAAAACAATTGTTATTTTTAATATTAATATTTCTTCGTTTATCAAAAATGATATCCAATTCTTTATATTTGAAAGATTAAATTTCGTTTCTAATGAATTACAGTATTCCTTCACGAAAAAAAAAAAAAGAAAGAAAAAGACGAGAGACGGTTAAAGTGAAAATCGTTATACTTTGTTACTGTCACCATCTCAATCGGATTTATGATATTTCCCTCTCGTATTTCAAAACTCATATCTAGAGAAACAAATTTATGAATCTTTACCATTTGGGAAAAACATATTATTATTAAAATTATATTTTCAGGCTATTATAATAATACTACAAAACTAATTGTAATTTAAATAATAATAATAATAATAATAAATGATTGCGAAGCGATTGTAGATATTTTTACTCGATAAGTAGCAATTTTCTTTGAATAAAGGAGGAAATTTTAATTTATGTCTCCAACGTTATTCATTTTTAATGATAGCACATTTTCCTCTTTCGTATAGCTTTATGATTAGTACTGTCGCTTTCTTTTATTGGATAAGTTTAACATATTTGATATTTTATTAGTGGACATCGCGTCTTTATGTAATCCTATATACTACATTATTATATATAAAAAAGTCTTTGTCATTGGTAAGTTAATATTTTATTACTGGTGGTTAACTCTTATTGGTTGATTTTATTATCTTTTTTCGTGTCATTGTTACCGTGTTAAATTAAACAATTTTTAAATTAATTTTCTAATTATCTGGTTAGTAGTCGAAGATTTTAATTTATTATTCTTAACGAAACTTTCTTATACGTTTACAAGTATTTAAAATTTCGGTGGCCCGTAAGAAATATACGCGGCCGACACTATAGAAAGATTAATCGTCGACACCAGAGATTAGTTATACCACACCATCGATTTACCGTAAAAAAATGTATTTTATACACGAATTATGTTATAAATATTGATCGGATAAGGTACATAAATATTTTTTAATTAGAAACTATTTCAGTTTTATCGATTTCGATCAATTTTTTATAGCTTTTAGCTAACGAATTAGTTAATTATTTTAATTAACGACGCGTTCCTTACGTGACTCGGAAGCTCACCGATGATAAATGTCCGTGTTTTCTTAACTTTTAATCTAAAAATCAATGTTCTTATTATCTTTGTTTACTGGTAAAACACCGGATACTTTATTTATAGCCATCTTATGGAGTTGGCCGAGGAAAAAAGACGGTGACGTTTTATATCAACAAATATATTTATTTTACCAGAATTTATAGCGTGGGAACTCGAGTTATTATATAACTTTTAAAACTTTCTATCCGAGGTGGTTCTATAAATCTATACAAAATAGATTTTTTATAAATATTCTGGCCGTTTTATAAGTAGTAATACATTTTTAATAAATATTATTATCGATTATTCACCACGGTGCCGATGTTTAACGAGTTGGGATAGATTTTATTACTAGTTTTATTCAAATTATTTCTTTGACGAACGGAACTCTCCGATCTTTCTTTCAAAACTCTTAAAACATTTATGTTTCCGTCGTGCTGTAAATTATGATCGACATAATCCGGTCCCATAATTTCTTCTTCGACGGTCATTCGTAATCCAATGGTGACGTTTATTATCTACAAATAATAATAAAAACTCGATTAAAATTCTCCGAAATCTGGATGGTTCGATGACAAGAATATTTAATAAATCATCTTTAGTTAGCGCTAATTTCTCGTTACGGTGATTGTTGGAAGAATGCTAAAGTTTTCGTAATTAAAACTTTTAAGAATTAAAGCTAAAAAACTTTAAACCTAAATGCTAAATACAGTAGAAGCCGCTTATTGTAATCGCGGATATTGTTATCAAGCGTTTATTGTTATCAAAAATCTACGGTCCCGAATCATCTATATTAAAATGCATTATGAAAACTCCGCTTATAGTAATCAGAAATTCGGTTATTGTCATCAGAATCGATACACCGCTATAAAATACCGCATTTAAATTTAAAAAAATATCGCGGATCATACTAAAATATTGGTTAAATCTATTAAAATAAACAATATTATTTGTTAATTGTTCATTTATTTGCTTCGTTTTCACTGAAATTTAGTCAATAAATGAGAAAAAATCCGAAGATAAACACTTGTCCACCATTTTAAATAATGCAGATTCGACTTAAATGGAAGGATATGATTTGTGTACATTTTTAATTAAAAATTATTAGAACGATGTCAGTTATTGATTTAATAAAATTCATATAGATAAATATGACTGCTTTTCAAAATTTCGTGGCACCTTTAGGTGGTTTTACCGCACGTCTCGCCCTTACGAATGGCGCGGCCTTACTGTTGCCAGATCTGGCAATTTTTAATGTTTTTTTTTATGACAAAATATATAGTTTAAAATCGCTGATATAGAGATTTAGCGATTTTATAATTACCTCTATTGAAAAAAATTAAAAATTATTTTTGATATAAGAATTTTCTTACTCTTGCTCTAGTTCTTCGTGATTTTTCGTACACTGGAATTGGCAACAGCTTAAGCGTAAATCATTTCACTTCACTTTTTGCTTAACTGATTGCATAATATACAGTAAAATTCAATAAGTGTTCATCCATCAGTTATAGAGTTTGTATTATTATTAGCGTTATCTTTTAATCTAATTTCTATTTTTTTTTTTATTTTTTATACCCCGCATCTATCATTTTCTCGTATCAATAGTTTTTTCGGGAGTCCCGACGAAAACGATGAATCAAGATTACACTGTATGTACGTATATATACAGCAAAGTACAGTATATACTATATAATAAAAAAAAAATCGAAAATTATGGTTTTTTGGTACCGACGAAAACGATGAATCAAGATTACACTGTATATACGTATATATACAGCAAAGTACAATATATACTATATACTGTATATATACTATTACTGTATATACAGCTAAGTACAGTATATACTGTATAATAAAAAAAAATCGAAAATTATGGTTTTTTGACACGCACTGCTTAATGTTATCAATCGGTTATTGTTATCACCCAAAGTGATTGTAATAAGCGGCTTGTACTGTACAAAAGCCGCTTAGAAGATTACGATTACGATATATAAATAAGTTGTGTTAATAAGGTTTAAAACTTACTAGGAGAAAGACGGTAGAAATCAGTAAACTCCAACAGACGAGACATCCGGCAGCTAAAATCTGGATAGTTAGCAATGTGCAACCACCTCCGACGAATAATCCGGATAAATTTCGTGTATAATTTCGAATAGTGTCTTTGTCGGGGAAGAGGCCAATGGCTAGCATGCCCCATAGTCCTCCGACACCGTGTACGGCGAAAGTATTTGTCGGATCATCTATACGCAACCAATCTAAAAGAGGAACCACGGAGACGATGATTAGACCAGCTATCATTCCGATGACCACAGCCTGCCAAGGTCGAACTATGGGCGCTCCTCCTGCAATGTGATTTAATGTCAGTTAGGCCAGTCATCGAATATCTCTATTCAACTTACCAGAAATGGCTACCATCGAACCCATAACCGAATCCATCAGAATATTTACGTCGTGCAATCCTTTTTTGGTAATAAAGCTTGACGGGAGAAAATAAATGTATTTTCGTTAATTTTTCCAGGATAAAAGTTCAATTATATTACCTAAAACACATGCCGACCATTCCTCCTCCGGTCGAAGCTAAAATGGTAGTTACGGCCGCTCTGAAACGATTACCTAGTTTAATACGTACGAAAATCTGAAATAAATTTTATTTTACTAACCTGGACGAGTATTTCCACTTGTTATCCGTAATTCCGAAAGTGCTGCCGGAATTAAATCCCAACCAACCCCACCTGGAAAGTTTCGCACTCCATAACGGAAACAGTCTGGTTAGAAGAAGAAAAATTGAAAAGGCTTACCAAAGCATGAAGAGGCCCAAGAGGGCGTTGGTGGGATTGCCGAGAGGAAGAGGCTGGGATCCTCGATCGTATCTTCCGACTCTGGGTCCCAAAATGGTAGCGGCCACCAAACCCGAACAGCCGCCAACTAAGTGCACGATGCCCGAGCCCCCTATATCCACGGCACCCAGGGTGGCTAAGAAACCGTCTTCTCTCCACATCCAACCGGCCGGGACGCAGTAAATGAATGTATTGAGAAAAGAAACTAGACAATAAGCGGTAAATTTACACCTTTCAGCCATCGATCCGGATACCAGAGTGGTAGAAGTGGTGCAATAGCCCAACTGCCAAAAACAAAAGTTGGTTAACGTTATCGTATATCTTACCCGGTACCGTGTAGAAATCTGGAACACTTACGTGAAATACAAATTTCGAATACAAAACTCCCATTTCCTGGGGTGAAGCTCGAGTGAAGAAGCGACCGGTGGCCAACCAAATGGTTTTCGGACCGTCGCCGAAACTCAAAGAAAAGCCGAAAATCCAGTAAGCCAATCCTCCGATCAGCACGTTAGTGGCGTTTTTAATTAATATGTTCACTTCGTTTTTCCTAGACACGATGCCCGATTCTAGAAGAGCGTAACCTATAAAATATATTCCGTATTTATTTCTCTACTTAATATATTATTTATGGTCGTATTCGAAACCAGTTGCGAACCTACTTATCTAAGCGCAGGTGATGGGAAAAATGCTTATTTATTATGTATAAGTTTCGATTAACTAACCGTACAAATATCGTACGACTAAGCTTATATCGCGTCTAATAAAACGTATTTTACGTATTTATTTTATCTATTCGATCCGGTATGCCGTAAATTACCAGATCTAACTCGACTTCCGCTACATCCAAATTGTAGAAAATTCGCTTTATCTCGGTGGTTTAACCCGTGCCGGATCTAATAGACGCCATTTTAATCGGATTATTTTAAATAAATAACTAATAAATTTTTACCTGATTGCATAGTAAACATGAGAAAAGCGCTAGTTAGGATGAAAACCACGTCGTTAGCGTCGTTCCTCTCTTTGGAAGAGAAAGTCGGAGCCACGCTTGTATCGCTTTCGTTCATCATCGTTCTGAAATTTCATCCAGAACCAAAATATCGAACCAGTTGGCTACCATCTACATTTCGTGTCGATACGGTATATGTAAAGTTTGTATTAGACATTTTTTATTAAAGTATTAGTGTCTCTACTCTTTTTATTAACAGTTTAAAATATTTCGCTTTTCAATAAAAATTTGATTATTTTATTTAAAAATACAAAAGTAGATGATAATTACGTTTTTTATACGTGTCCAAAAATATAATTTTAAATATATAAGTCTAAATTTTTTTAATTTTAATTAAGAATATAATAAATCATAAAAAAGATAAATTTATCGTATTAAATACAGTGGGTGATCGGTTAACGAACAGTTCGGATAACGAACGCTTCACAAAACAAACTCTGGGATCCGCGGACTGACGGAATGACAGGTCAGCCCGATGGCTGCGTGGTAAAGCTATGGTATAACATTCTAGAGGATCCGGGGGTTCCACTCCTCCAATTTTTCAGGGGGATCTGGGCCCGGGACGTTGAAACCCATCCTTCCGGTTAACTCCATCATGGGTGTTGGTCAGCCTGTAATGATGGCGGCTCTATAAGTGGCCGCCCCAGATAAAAATATTCCATGAGGATATTTCTGGCTTAACGAACCTAACGGAATGACAGGCTTAGGCCTTGCGCGTTCGTCATAACCTAACGGAATGACAGGCTTAGCTTTGCGCGTTCGTGGATTTATGGATAAGATGGAAGAACAGTAATTAAGAACAGAGAGAGTTTTACAATTTTTTGGTCTTAGAATGGCACCCATACCAGGTTGAGGTCGATAGGCTTGGGGATCTCTACCACGACAATGTTATTAATCACATCCGAAAAATCCTGAAGGGGAGAGAAAAGAAATCGATATTGGACAGATTCTTTATCGGAAAATAAACATATAGACGAAAACGCAAGATTATATATGTATATATTTTTATTACATATAAATAAACGTAGTAAGAAATTATATAATTTTTTATTTCTATTACATATAAATAAACGTAGTAAGAAATTATATAATTTTTTATTTATTACTACATATAAATAAACGTAGTAAGAAATTATATAATTTTTTATTTATGTGTTTTGGGTTTCCGGAACGAATTAATCAAATTCCCATAAAAATCTATCGTACATCGATGATCGGTTAACTAACAATTCAGATAACGAATATTGTCTTGGAACGGATTATGTTCGTTAACCGATCACCCACTGGTACAATCATTTTTATACTGTTTTGATTATCTGGAAAGAGATAAAACATCGAAGTTTCACTGCCATAAAATTTTTTGTTTTTACTATAGAAAATTGTACTTCTGACTGGCCAGTTCGAAGAATTAACAACTTTCTCGTTAAACAAAATCTGTTGATCGAGCTTTATAGCTAGTCATTAAATTCGGAGGTTTAAGTCAGAAATTGCTATATAAATAGAAGGATAAACTTGTCATTCAAAATAATAGGATACCATACCGAGTGTCGATTATTCCACTTAAATCGCATCGATGGCATTTTTCATCGATTGACACCATCAGCATTTTCACCGAGGTTGAATTATACGCTAATGAAAGGAGAATTATAAAAATAGAAATAACCGAACAGAAAATTTAGTTTTTATAGATTTAATAGCGAAATTTCATCACTCGGCCAGAAACAAAGAGCCGAGAATGCAAATATGAACGGAGAGCCGAAAATCAAATTTTGCTATTTTTTCCCACAAAACGTTTATGAAAGTCCCACTAATGAAACGTTGTGTAAGTATCGATAGAACAGACGATCGGTGGCTGCAATTATCTTAACAATATCAAATTAGCGATTGTTACTTGGAAACAAAAAGTTATCTAATTAAATCGTTTGTTTAAATTAAATTTCTGCACTCGGAGGACATTACTTTTGAAGGAATGAATATGTTATACATTGAAAACGCCAGATCTGTTAAAATAATAGTTTTCGAGTCAAAATAATTATATTGATTATTTTACAAAGATAATAATTGATTATAGTAATTAAAAATTATTTAAGAAAACAATATACTAAATATTTTTAAAATATTGTATATTTTTTAAGTTAAGTGTATTTTTGAAATATACGAGATACGCCTACTTCGGACAATAAACAATGGATTCCGCTTAATGAGGTTTGTGCAGTTGACGTCACAGGTCACATGTCAGAAGTACAACAAATTGAGAGCGGGCGTGTTTGTAGGCCTACTGTATCAGGAAAAAAGAATGCCTTACTCGTGTTGTGCATTCGGATGCAGCAATAATAGCGCAAAGATGATGTCTAGAGAGAGCGAGAGAGATTTCGTCACTTCTTCCAGCACGATAAGCTATCTATTATGAAAGAATGGCTTATTAGAATCAGATGAGATAAATTCAAGCCAATGTCAACCAGTATGCTCTGAAAATTTTGAAGATTACTTCCATTTCGAAAACTTTACGAATAGAAGATTATTAAAATCTATTTCAATCAAATTTTCTTTCAACAAAAGTTTAATTAAACCCAAGGTTAAATTAAACCTAAACCTAAACTAAAACGAACGTCGTATAACATAGAGAGAGCAAAAGTTGCGTAACATGAAGTAATATTTTGATCCATATTTGCTTATTTTTATTTACTTGTAATAAATCCTAATGGAATTCGATCAGTTACAATGAAAACAAAATATGTGTTCCACGTAAGGGTCTATATTTAAAATCTAAGAAAGGTATATTTTAAAAAATAAGTTTGATTTAAAAAAAAATAAAAAATAAGCAATACTAATTTAACTCTTTAGGACATAATTTATTTTTATTATTTAATCAGGAAAATAGTCTTAAAAATCGTGTTTACAACAAGTAGGCTAAATGAAGTATGCACGAGTACAAAAATATAATTTAAAACATTCTACATTTATTTTATTTTCGGGAGATATTGTAGTGTACACAGTATAAATGAAATATTTCTTCATTTCGGCTCTTACCTTCGCCTCAATCAAAAATTTTGAAGATTCTTCTTGCTGAAAGCAAATATTGCCTATATATCTATTTCGATACATTAAGGCTCCATTTTTTGTTTTTGTTTATATATTTTTGCCGAATCACCGAGTATGCCAGTCATTCGAATGTATTCTAAAATTAATTAAACAGTACCAAAATTAATTAAATACATTGGATTATCTGATAAAGAATAGATTTTGATCCCGGGAATATTAGTTTATATTGAAGCACTAGTTTGTATACCTTCTTGCACGTGACTTCTATAGTCTCGACACCAAAGACTGCACAAACCTCATTGGGACACGTCGGGACTAAGCCATTTTGTCCCAATTAAACGAAGTAATAATAAATTCTAAAATGAAATATGTAATTCGTAGGTAAATAAATAATAAGTAAGAAAATATTAATTAGGTACCTATTTTAATTATTTATTAAAATAGGTACCTAATTATTAGTTTTTTACCGATCTCCGTCTTCAATAGTGGGCCGCTGATATTCACGCCTGGCCCGCTAACTATAGAAAACCATTGATGTAATGCTTCTTCGACTTCTGGATCCTTTCCATCACGCTTTCTTTTGGATGATCTTCTGGAATTTCTTTCTGTAATGCCCACTCCTCACACAGTTGATTTTCTTGTTAGAATTTCTTTCTGTAATGCCCACTTCTCACGTAGTTGATTTTCTTGTGACTTCTGGATCCTTTCCATCACGCTTTCTTTTGGATGTTCCCGGAATTCTCTCTGTAATGCCCACTCCTTATGCAGTTGATTTTCTTTTTGTAGGAGACAAGATCCTTTCCATCACGTTTTCTTTTGGATGTTCCTGGAATTTCTTTCTATAATGCCCCCTACTCACGCAGTTGATTTTGCAAAAAACGCGCTATGGTAGATTTTGGTACACCAGTTATATCGGGAGTCTACCATGGCTCGTATTAAATGGCTGGCTTTTAATTTTATCCAGCCAAGCAATTTTACTCGAAAGTGTAAAATCATTTCTTGGCATCTTGGCCAAGATTTAAAAATTTTAAATAAAATCGACACTGTAAAGAAATATCGCTAGGTACAATAACGATAGACTCTTACCAGTTAAGTAGAGGCACACTCGCCAGACTCACAACGATAGATAACCGATTCTCATCACGCTAGTGTCGCCGAATACAGTATTGTTATGTATAATTTATCAACGATGATATTTACTTATAATTTTACTAAAGAATGGATGTGTGATGATATTTACTTATAATTTTACTAAAGAATGGATGTTTATATTAGTGTGGGGACAGTGTGTCGACGATGCGTATGTAATAGGACGCGAAGAAACCACTCGCTCCATTGTGTTAGTCTGTATTGTCTCGTAGAAAGGTTTAACCCGAAAAATTACCGGTACAATAAAATGTTTTTTATAATTTTTATATAAGGAATTTTTTAAGAAAGCGCGCAACAAGTATTAGTGTATGTAGTGTTACCATACTTTCGAAAAATCCCTAAAATATATCAAAAATTGAAAATTCCACGTAGTGTTGCCATACTTTCGAAAAATCCCTAAAATATATCAAAATGTAATGTTGCCATACTTTCGAAAAATCCCTAAAATATATCAAAAATTGGAAGTATTAGTGCATATAGTATTGCCATACTTTCGAAAAATCCCTAAAATATATCAAAAATTGAGTAGTGTTTCCATACTTTTGAAAAATCCCTAAAATATATCAAAAATTGAAAATTCCTTGTTAGTGTATGTAGTGTTGTTATACTTTCGAAAAATCCCTAAAATATATAAAAAATTGAAAATTCCTTTCCTGCTATCGTCCCAATTAAGTGTTTAAATTATATATTAGTTTGGTTTCCATTCTTTGTCTACTGTCCTAATTAAGCGTTTAAATTATGTATTAGTTTATTAGTTTGGTTTCTGTTCTCGCAATTATGCGTTGCCCCAGTTAAGCGGAATCCACTGTATTAATAATAATCTCTGGTAACATTTTCAGTTTTCTATGGCCCTGCTCAGCCAGTTCTCTTGGTGGTCCAATTAAGCAGAATCGACTGTTTTGTGTTAACTTGGACAATATTAAATGAGGACCTACTGTATTGCAATGTACGCGGCTGTCCGAATTACGCGGAATCCACTGTACATATTTTAAAATGTTAATGATGTCAGTTAATTTATTACTAACACACGACTAAAAACGAGTCTTATTACGAATTTAAAGTAAATGGTTTATTCCTTTCAACAATAGGCTAGGTAATCGTTTACCAATGCTTAAATATAGAAATTATTTATTATAAAGAATACGTTATTTTACAGAAATAATATATTTTTTCATTATATAATTAATTACCTAAAAAGTTTTAAGTATTTATACAACGAGAACAATTAATATTTCAAAACTTTATAATACAAAATTTTGCATTTTCACTTTTTGAAATCTTGGAATCGAGCTTAGTTTCGTTACCTAATGACAAAACAGTTGATAAAATATCTTTTAAGTTTTCTTTGGTTTTAATAGAAACGTTATCGTCGTTCGCTTTCGACCGGTTTAAGTTACATCATTCGTATATCCTTGTTTTTCGAGATAGAATTTGCTAATGATTGAATGATAAATCGAGTTTGATTAGTTATCAAACTTAAAAACTACCAGTAATAAGATTTATCGATGTTAATGGGGAGAATATATTATTTATTAATACTTCAAATATATATCGATGATTATTAGATGGATCAGACAAATTATTTCAGTTAGATATATTTAAAAATATATCTAATGAAACACATTCGCCAGAGTGCATAATTTTCGAATGAAAAATTAACCAATCCGAGTACAATATCTATACAAGTACATATTATAAATCTGAAATGCCTGAGCGCGTGTACACTTATAACACCAGAAGGGCTAAATGGATTTTTATGAAACAACTTTTTTTTGTTAGGGGAATTAGATAGGGAGATTTGAAGATAGGTATTGATTATTAGAAATTTGTTTTTTTTTTTTAATTATAATTGGCGTAAATTACTTGATAAAGATCAAAGATGGGAAGATCAACGTTATTTGAAGGACCTCATTGGGTTACAGTGACCACGTGATACGTTAGCTAGCCGATATCATTAGATTACTATGATCGTGTCTTTACTAATTGAGCAGTCTCATTGGCTCATAATGGACATGTGATTGTTGTACGTAACTATTGTAACCCAATGAGACTGCTTTTAATGGCGGATATCGAATAGTGTACTGTATATTATTTCGGTAAATTATTGGCTTCAGATTTCATATTAAAAGGTTTTTTTTTAAAACTTTCTCTAATTTTCTATTGATTATAGCTTACATTACTTTATTTAGCCTTAAATCTTTCTCTAATTTTCTATTTATTATAGCTTACATTACTTTATTTAGCCTAATATATACTAATTTAAACTTTGATTAGGCTTAGTGACCACGTGGTACTTATGTTAAACTTTTTAATGACCATGTGTTATTCGCAGCCATGGCTATTAAGAGATATCTAATCTATCTATATATAATATCTATACATATAAGTCTAAATACCTGTGCGTGTATGTTCAATTATAAGGCAAGATATGGGGCATTAGGAAATTCAGCCTAAGATAGTCACTATTATTATCAGTAGTGTTGTGCCCGAATGAAGCTTGGAGTCGAGAAAATTCGACTCCGTCGACTCCGACGTCAGTGTTCAGTTCGCATGCTAGGATTCGATTCCGAGATGCGCTCTGAGTCTGCGCGAAGTGTAGACGCAGAGGATCAGACGTAACCTAACATTTCTGTAGATGTTAATAAACTATCAATTGAATTTTGGTCTCTAAACTTTTAAAACGAAAATTTTTCGTTTGTATGTAAGATGTGGAATAATATGTTTCATATTACTTATAAATTTATTAGAAAGTGAATCTTATCGAATAATTCTGAAAATACTTTTTGCCCGAAGATCAGAAAATATTAAAAGAAATAATTTATACAGAGACTCCTGTTGCAACGACACCAATTGCAATAATTGTATGAGATAGAACGAACCGGAAGAAAATTTCACTTGTCTTCCATATTTCATACAACATATTGCTTTCCTATTTATTTACTTATTTTGAATTTATTTTTCTATTCATTTTTTAAACTTTGTTGAATGTTATAATGTCCTTTTTACAGTAGTTCTCTCCTGTTGCAACGACACCAATTGCAATAATTATATGAGATAGAACGAACCGGAAGAAAATTTCACTTGTCTTCCATATTTCATACAACATATTGCTTTCCTATTTATTTACTTATTTTGAATTTATTTTTCTATTCATTTTTTAAACTTTGTTGAATGTTATAATGTCCTTTTTACAGTAGTTCTTTCACCCATTTGCGATTCAGAATAAAAATTGTGGCGGTAATTGCTACCAGATGGCGTGGATCGACTCCAGAATCGACTTTGTTCTATTTCTTCGACTTTCAGGCTTGAGAAGTCGACTTTTCGCGACTCATCACTAATTATCAGGTGTAGAGCAACGAACCGCCATAGCATCGCAACAATTTGACTTACAATAATAGAATTTTATAAAAATTATCTAATTATTTACGCTGCTACTGATTTATTATTTAATCTATTACCTTTTTTTCAATCAGTAGTTATTTTATTTCATGATTTTCACTATTGTAAGTTTTTATTATGTAGAAGAATCTGCATTTGAGATTAATTCACATATTTTTCGATGCTCTTGGTTCGAGACTACGTCATTTCACATGTTGTTTTGATATAAAGTTTTCATACATCGTACCGTTATATAAATTTCATAATGCCATGAAAAAGAAACTATTTAGGTAGATTATTTCCTGCTACTGAAAGATTTGCATTTAATTCGATAAAATGAAACATTAGAAGATCGAACAAATCGACATAATTCTAATAGAGAAAGAAAGATAAATAAGTGAACATTCGAAAAGACAAATGTGTCAAATAGAAAACATATCTATACAGGAAAGATTTTCAGAATATGTTTCAAATAGAAAAACATATCTATACCGGAAAGAATACATTGAAGAAAATCCTGAAGGTCATCTAAAAACTTATAATTTAAGAGAAAAAGAAACTTAAGTACAACGCCATGAACTGCCCCAGCAACGCCGGGCATGGGTCTGCTAGTTCGATATAAAATAATTTTACGTAATCGTTTACTTCTATGGCCGCCAATGTCTTCTTCACCTTTCCAATTGGGGCTAAGATATATAAATCTGCGGAGGAACCGAAATACTGTTTTCCAATCGATATTAATACGTTATTAATGTTTTAAAATATTATCATAAAAAAACATATTTTTTTTATATCCTGATTAATAAATTTTCTTATCTCGGTATTGTCTAATATCTAATGGAGAAAGTAGCGTGTAATTCTTCGTACTAATATCATTATTTAATATTATCTGTTTTTTTTTTTTCGTACAGTGAAACCTGTCTAAGTTGGACACATTTGGTTCCTTCAAAATGTGTTCGAGTTAGAGAGGTGTCCAACTTAGAGATTCATAAAATCAAAATTTTTTCTAAACATACTAAACACTAAATTTTCATGTCAATGCGAGCCTTTATTCAATTCAAATTGGAAACATTTATTATTTTAAATGAAATTAAAAAATGTCAAATACAAACTACAGTCAATCAATGGTTTCAACATGAGAACTATTTATTTCAAAAGAGTCTGTATGAAGCCTTTTTTATATTTAATTTACACTTTATCCACACATTTTCAATTTTATTTATTTTTATACCAAATAGAGTTTCAACAATCTCTGGTTCATTATTAGAAAATACTTATCGTTCAAATTCCTGTACATATTCCAAAACTGTTTCATGATCATTCCAACAAAGTTTCTATATGAATTGAGCTGGATATAATCTTTTCAATTAAATCACTGGCTGTGCTTAGTGATTTAATTGAAAAGATTTCATATTCAGCCAATGATTTCATATTCATGATGGAGAAGATTGAAGATCT
>AYEL01053251.1:0-13319 GCA_000484575.1 Olivierus martensii
AAAATAATAATAATAATAAGGCATAAAGAATTGAAGAAATAAAAATAAGATGATGATAGAATAAATAGTTAATGACGAAAAATAATTTTTATGCCAATAATCTATTTATAATGTTAAGGAGCTGCTTGCGAAGTTTGTTGCTGTCGCCCAAACATATTAACAATGTCACAGTTGCTTAGGGAAATGACCTTGACCTGCAACTCTGTCTATAATTTTTATTAATTTTTATGATGAAAGAAAATTATACATAATTAATAGCAATTAATTAATAAAGTAATATAATAGTGATATTACAAATACTATTAAAAACTATTTCTTCATTTGTTTAGATAAACTTTACATTCCTAAATCTATTGAGATGTAATTTAATACAGTATACCTACAGTGGCCATACATCCTTTATTTAAGAGGACAGTCCTTTATTTCACTGGTCTGTCCTTTAGATTTTTTTTCTAAAACAACTATTTTGTTCTTTGTTTTGTGAATTGAAATAATAAAATGAATATAGTGGTGCCTTACAATTTGACACTAATCTGTCGCCAAAGTAATGTTGAATTGAGAAATTGTCGAATTATAGGACAATATTTCCCATATAAGATTATGTAAAATAGATTAATTCGTTAGTGGTCCCCATCCAACTACAAACAACTCCTCTAATAGGTGAGGTGAGAGAAATACACTATATTATTTACTTTATTATATGTGTTTTACTATTGCATAACAGACTAAATTCAAAATACACTATTTTATGCACAACACACCATTTATTAGCCCTTGGATGTTGGAATGAAGTCTTCCAGCAGACACCCTACATCCATAATCTTCTCTCTCTGTTTCAAAACGTTGCCACAGTTTTCCTAGGAACACCATACTTGAGTTACATTTTAATTATTCTACCTTTCTGCACTTTATCTGCAATTTTTTTCTTTGTCTCTTTGCTCAATCAAGTGTTCTTTGTTTTGTAGTTATTTCTCTGGTCAGTTCTCTTTGAATGCATCCTTACATTTCACTCAAAAAATAATAATAATTACAAATTTTTTATTTTCTGAAAAATGTAGAATTGAAAATTAACACAAACAACATGGGCAAACACCAAACTAGCCCAAAAATAACTGATAAATAGCAAATAACATTACATAGTTCCATGCATGTGCATGCACCAATCCACGAAACTCAAATGTTGAATTGCTGGATGTCGAATTGCAAGGCACCACTGTACTGGCATGCAGCAGATGGTTCACAGAAGCATAATACTGTCATTTTCTGTGACAGTGTCATGTTTCTGTTATGTTACCTATGAAAAGTTCAAAGAATGGTGACAAAATGGCCAATCCTGCCAATGTAGATGAGTTGGAATTTTTAAATATTTTATAGACAAATGCATATCATTTAAAAACATTTTAAAAATCTTTGAATTTTGCTTCTGTCTTCTTGGATTTATTGCCCCTAGTGAATGGGTATTTTCATTAGTGAATAATATGTGGACCACTGAAATAACCCAATTAAAAGTCATGGAAGCATATATTTATACCAAATGCAACTCTGACATGTTATGTATAGAGTTTTATGAATTTATTAAAAATTCAATTTATTAAAAAGTTCATTTTTATGAAAAATATCAAAATTAATTTTTTTAAAATAATAATATGATTGTTTAAAACATTTTATTTATTATTGGTATTGTTTATTATATTTTATAATAAATGTTATAATGCTATTCAGTTTTAATGAAACAAATAAATGCAACCTGCTTTTTCTTATTACGAAACAATTTCTGATTTGTCCTTTATTTTATCCAAAAAAAAATATGGTCACCATAAGTATACTCCAATTAACTGGAATAATTGGGAAATGAATTATTCTGGATAATCAGATCTCTGAATAATTTACAAAATACTAAAATAAATAGAATTATGGACAATATGCATTTAATATTAAAAAATAAATGAATTCATACATATATTTAAATATTGTATTATTTACTGAAAAGGGAAATAAGAAATTGGTATTTTACAATAAGAAATTATTGTAATATTTCTAATTTTAATTTGATTTTAATCTTTATTGGCAATTATTTAAGATATAATAAAGAAATGAATCTGGGCATTTAAAAATCTTTCAGATAGCACATGTAAGATAAAACATTGATAAATAAATATCACTTTTGCATTGCAGATTAACTCCAGTTAATCTACAATGGAACCCTGGATAATCAGGAGTCTATTTTATTTTTGAAAAAATATCAATATTTTGCAAAGTGTTAAACAGAAATAAGTTAGTCCACTAGAAAACAAACTTTCCATATTAAAGTATCAGATAATTGATACATCTCTGAATTATCATCATCTCTTAATCTCTTCATCTCTTAATTAAATTATAAAGTTTGTCTGATAATTGGACTTTTGAATATTTATTTAGAATGTATATGTTAAATAAATGTTTGGATGCTCTTAAACTTCAAATGCAAAACCATAGAAATGTAAATCAAAATAATTTATAAAATTTCATTGTATAGTCTTTGAGATTTAATTTTCAATTTGAAATTTATGTGATTTAAGGAAGATAAGTTATTATTTAGATTTATTTAAATTATTTTAAGTAGATATATAGCATATGTAACAATTTATATGAGAAATTATATAATTATCATTAAACTAAAAAAATATAGTAAGTATGATATTTATACATTATATATAAATAAAGCTCTCTATCTCTATTATATAAAAGCTGTGGAGTATAGCTCTATATATGAGATAAAAAATAAAAAATTTTTTGTTATTTTATAGATTATTAAATATATTTATTTCAGTTTTAAATTAAAATTATTTATAAATTTTAATCTTTCTTCCAGAACAATTAAGATTAAGACAACATGATCCAGAGGAAGTTGTAAGATATGAAGTTGTAATGGCTATAATCAGCGCTGCAAAAAAGGATTTCAATAGTGTTTCTGATGAATTATTAACATTTGTTAAAGAAAGGACTTTAGACAAAAAAGTAAGTTTAAATAAATTTAATTAGTTCACCCATTATAATAAAAATTTAAGTGGAACTTAAATAATCAAGATCAAGATTCAAAATTTCATAGTCATTAGAATGTAAGAATCATTTATTAAATAAATTCTTTAAATTAAAATTCAAATATTTCTGTCATATAATATTTTTTATATATTATAATAATGATGATCAATTATAATAAAGGAAGGATATAATATGAAATTATATTTTATCATCTTTTGCTTTAAATGTTGATAATAAATTATAAAGTTTGACTACTCAATTCTCATATGAATAATTAATAAAATAAAATAAAGCAATTTAATAAAACATATATAATGACATATTTACAGTATTTCTTTTTAAATTAAATTAGAATTTTTTTTTATTATTTTTATAATACAATGATTGTAGGAACATTGAAATAAAATAACATTTATATTTATTAGATGGGTCAGCATTTTTTGAATAAAGTGAGTCTTATTCTATAATAAAGAGAATCCTCAATTTGCAAAATTTCAGTTTATAACAGTTGTTATTTATGGCATCAAATATACAATGGAGATTTATACTAATGATGGCTCACCAATAATTTGGCAATGATAGCATTTACAAAACAGAATATGGTATTTCTTCAATTAGCTATTTTATTTCATGAATATTTCTTGAATTTCTGTAATGATAGCACATATAAAGAAATTCTTCTTAAAAAGTATTTGCACAAAATTTCCAATAGTGTAATAGTGTAGTTTTGGTAAATTAGAATTTGGTTGCTATTAACTTATGACTGAACATAGTGGCTAAAACTGCAATTTTTTACCAGAATTTCTGATAACAGATGTGAAAGGTTCATCCTATTGTTACACTGCTCGGTACTTCTAAATTACAACAATTCAGCTCTTTGAGCAGGAAATAAAATACACCTTTATCTCAACAGTAACTTTATTAACAATATAGTACTTTCGACTCGATCGAGTCCTCTTCAGTATTTACAAAGATTCGATTAATATTAAACAAAAATCGTTTTTAGAAAACAGTTATCATTCTATTATTCTAAAATTGTAAAAATTTTTAAACAAAAGTTTGAAATGTGTTTCTACTGCTAATTAGCCTATATAAACGTAAAAAATTTATGCATTTAGCATGCTCTTATTAAAAACAAAATAAAATAAAATCTAGTAAAAGTCTATGTATTTAAACTAAATCACCTTTCATCTTCCTATTTCTAGCATTACTATCTTATCTTTTCGTCTTTTTGTGGCAATACTCCCATGCTAAGCTTAATTTTTCTGGTTCTACATAGTTAATGACTTACTTGCCTTCTGCCTTCTTTTCGTATATTTCTACAGTTTCTGCTATTTTTAGCTTTTCTGGACTTTTAATCATATTTATCAATTTAGTTTCATTCCATTTTGGTATAGCGTCAAAATTCATTGTTCTTTGCGCTAGTGCAGTCGTAGCCTTCTGTTTCTCTCTGTCTGATTTGTGCTCTTGTAGTCTTTTCTTAACCGATCTAATCGTGGACCCTATGTAATTTTCTTCTTCATTTGTATCTCTATTTTCTATTGGTATCTGGTACACACCTCGCATATTTAAGGGTTGACGTCTATCCTTATCGTTTCTAGTAAGATTAAAGATAGTATTCCTCCTTGAAAAGGCTATTCTTCTTCCCGCCGCTTTCTGTATTTTATTCTTATATTTCATAGTCAATGGGTTGGTTTCGAAAATATAGGGGCTATCTTCTCTTTCATTCTGTTCTTCTCTGTTCTGCTTACTGTCACTTCTACCTATTTTGTTCTCTATATTTCTCCATAGTTTTAGTATAGTATTCCGGTTGTATCCGTGTTCCTCTGCTTGTCGTATAATCCATTCCAATTCTTCGGTAACATTTCCCCACATACTGCAGTGCGTTTTAATTCTAGTTAGTAGTGCTCTAAATGAAGCCATCTTTATATGCCACGGCTCTCTCGAGGTTTTATGGATAAAAAGAGGAATGTATGTGTCTTTCCTATATACTTTTGTTTGATATTCTCCTCTTTCAATTTTTATTTTCACATCTAAGTAGTTTATTTCCATTTCGTTTTCTCTTTCTTTATCTTCAGCCCCAAACTTTCATCTCGGAAGACCTGCTCTATATTGATCTGATTATGTGTTTTTTCTCTTATAATAATAACATCATCTATATACCGTCTATATAACTTTATTGCTGGAATAAGCGTTTGGAAAACTTTGCTTTCTTTTCTTCTAACAACCAGTTCCGTTAGTATTCCGGCTAGTGGGCTCCCTATCGGGACACCCACAGTCTGTCTATAAAAACATCCTTTAAATTGAAAGTATGCCTCATGTCAGGAGATGACACAGGTTTCGTAGTAATTCTGGGTCCGTTTCATCACTTGGCAGATTTTCTAATAGCATTCTATATAGCAGTAAGCATGCCGGTTCCAGCACTATGGAGGGGTATAGTGCTTTGAAATCATATACCTCCATTGTTTCATCTGGTATAGGGCCCACTTCGTTTATAGCATCAATAAATTGCCTTGATGAGGTTAGCGCCCATTCATAATCTAGTAACTTCTGTCTACACCACTTCGCCGGAGCTTTTTCTATATTGTAAGTAGGTGCATCTTTTCTTTCAACGACTGGCCTTATTCCTACTGATGATTTGTGCATTTTTATAAAAGCAAACATCCTCGGTGGTTTTGGTGATATGACTTTCGTTCTTTTTATAAAGCTTGGGCAATTTCTATGTCTAAGAATCTTATTCAGCTTCTGTACGATTTTTTCTGTGGGATCTTCCTTCAGCTTTATCATAGATGATTTCTCAATATATTCTTGGATATATTCTTCGTAGACTTCTCTCTTTATAAGCACTATTGCTTTAGATTTATTGTCCCTAGCGCATGTGATATTATTATCATTGAGCCATTTAGCTGCTCTTTTTACTTTCCTGTAAAATTCACTATCATTTTTCCATTTCTTCTTATCTTTTTCTGCATTATTAACAATTAACCACCTTAGGCTCTCTGCCTCTTCTGCACTGCATTTCTTTAGTATTGGCTCTATTTGTATTGCTATCTTCTTCCATTGCCATGGTTCAGTAACAATTTTGTTTGGCCCATACGCATATACATCTTTAACGAACTGAGGCAATGCAATATCACCTATTATCTTGAGAGTTTTTAGCTCAGCATTTCTCTTTGGGCACTTAATTTGGTGACGGAAAATCCATTTAAGTTTTTTAATATATGAAATTCGTAGATTATTCCTATATCCTTCAATTGCCGCACAGTTTCTCATATTATATTCTTGTTGTCCTTCTGTTGCATTGCAATATTACTGGCTATTTTTAAACCTATAAATTTCTCTTCTAGCGTCTTGTATTGCTGTTCTCAGGCATTTTTCTCTAACACATTTACATAAACTCTTCGAGTTAACAGGGAGTTTCATCCTAAAGATAGACATGGGTAGTACATTATTAATCATACATTGTTTAAGAAAGGTATACTTCTCTTCTAATTTGACTAATTCTTTAATCATCCTCCATGTTTTTATTGCTGGCTCAGCTGATCTAAACGAATCCATCCTATTGTTACACTGCTCCGTATTTCTAAATTACAACAGTTCTATTATTCTAAAATTGTAAAAATTTTTACAATTTTAGAATAATAGAATAATAACTGTTTTCTAAAAACGATTTTTGTTTAATATTAATTGAATCTTTGTAAATACTGAAGAGGACTCGATCGAGTCGAAAGTACTATATTGTTAATAAAGTTACTGTTGAGATAAAGGTGTATTTTACTTCCTGCTCAAAGAGCTGAATTGTTGTAATGTGAAAGGTTAATATACTCACATCAAGTTCGAATTTTTGTCAAATTTGTTAATAAATTTTAGGACACATGACTAAGTGTCACTCAGGAGTAAAGAGTAAATTTGGAGGAATGTGGAAATAATTGACAAACTATTTTTTTCAATAGAATAAATATTATATTTATAGTATAAAAATAGAAATAATAACAAATGAAAAGGATATACAGATTACATACATACATACATACATACATACATACATACATACATACATACATACATACATACATACATACATACATACATACATACATACATACATATAAAATAAAATTAAAATTATTTAGTAACTTTTAAGAAAAATCTTAAACTTGACAAAATTCCAAAATAAAAAAAATTTGTTGTAACTTTAGAAAACTATAAATTTAATTGCATGTAAGATCTAAGATATATCTAATGAGAGATTTTCTTTCTTTCTTTATCTCTTAAATTATTCAATTTTGGAGAACAATAATCTGAACAAAAGAATATATAAGGATGATCATCAAAGTAAAATGATAGCTTTTCCATTTTACAATTATTTTCTTTGCTCTCTTTTCGTAGGTACTTTTTTCAGCTGCTTTTTTTATATTTTCTTCTTTATTTATCCTTTCTTTATTCTTATTTTTTTCATTTTACACAAGTTGCATCTTAATTAGTTAAGTTCAAACCTCCCTTTCCTTCATTGAGATAAGTGAGAAAACTTTTCAGAATGTTGACTTGTAACTTTTATTATGATTGATCAACTTTGATTATTAGATCTGCAAATAAGTTGATCAATTTCATATACAAAGCTTTATTTTT
Source organism: Olivierus martensii (assembly GCA_000484575.1). NCBI lineage: Eukaryota > Metazoa > Arthropoda > Arachnida > Scorpiones > Buthidae > Olivierus > Olivierus martensii. Next base: position 7,651 of record AYEL01053251.1, read on the forward strand.
GGATTTATTTACCTGAATATTGAATATCATTAATTTCTATTTAAAAAAGAGTACTTAGAAATTTTACTAATATTCTGCCAGATTCATTAAATTCATTATCTTTATAAAATATTAAGATTTTAAATTATTATTTATATAGATGATTAATGATGATAATAAAATCAATTTAATTAAGTTAAATTGATTTTATTTTTGCTAAAAATTAAGTTTTTAGCAAAATTAAATTACGATATTTTCTATATTTGTCACTGTACTATCATTTATTCCTTGACACTATTGTGATTCTTTTATGTTCATCATTATATAATATTGTTTTACAATTTTATATGTTTAATAACATTTATAAAATTAAGAAAATTAAAATATATATATAATAAATGGTTAAATCATAAATTATATTTAAAATGTTATTTTTAAATATATCTTCATGACAAGTAGTCAGTATAGCAAGTTATTAAGAAAAATGTAGAAATCTTATTACTTTTAATTATTACTCAATATAATGCAATAGAGTATAGAATGACTAAAATACTTTATTACAAAATCCTTTCATGTAGCACAACAGTATTAACTGAGGCCACAGACAAGATCCTTTCATGCTTCCCATCCTGAAGGCATGAAAAAAATCTTGCCTGTGTCGTCACTTAATATCATGTAATAAAGTAATTGCATTAATTTGAAGAATTAAAGTTCTATTATAAATCCCATTAATGATGATAATAAAATCAATTTAATTAAGTTAAATTGATTTTATTTTTGCTAAAAATTAAGTTTTTAGCAAAATTAAATTACGATATTTTCTATATTTGTCACTGTACTATCATTTATTCCTTGACACTATTGTGATTCTTTTATGTTCATCATTATATAATATTGTTTTACAATTTTATATGTTTAATAACATTTATAAAATTAAGAAAATTAAAATATATATATAATAAATGGTTAAATCATAAATTATATTTAAAATGTTATTTTTAAATATATCTTCATGACAAGTAGTCAGTATAGCAAGTTATTAAGAAAAATGTAGAAATCTTATTACTTTTAATTATTACTCAATATAATGCAATAGAGTATAGAATGACTAAAATACTTTATTACAAAATCCTTTCATGTAGCACAACAGTATTAACTGAGGCCACAGACAAGATCCTTTCATGCTTCCCATCCTGAAGGCATGAAAAAAATCTTGCCTGTGTCATCACATGTATCATGTAATAAAGTAATTGCATTAATTTGAAGAATTAAAGTTCTATTATAAATCCCATATCTTCAGAATTTTCAGGAGAGAGCAAAATCTGGCCTCTGAATTACAATGTTCAACCTTCCAGTTGATATTGTTATGGATATAGGCCAATCTGTGGTGGGTTCTGAAATAGACACTGTTATATACTTCATTATAAGATTTGGAAATATAACTAAACCAATCAATCAAGCATAAAATTTCCTAACTACAAATATTAAGAAAAAAATTGAAAATGACCAATATTTATCAAAGTCTATAAATCAAGGAAGTTATAAAAAACTTTCTTGACTTAATCATATTTACCAATTTCTACAGTCAATGTAATCTTACTGGGAAAATCAAGTTTTGCCTCCTTATGCTTTATTAATTAAACTTCTAAACAAGCTAACTTCTAGTAATCAGTATAAACAGAATCAGTTAAAATTTCATTTTTCTTATGTGCTGTATATCTCAATTTAAATATAGTTTTTGTTTTGTTTATTTTTACTATATATATTTGTACAAAAATCTAACTATATTAAACAATTCCACTTTTGTTTTTATCTAGTATTTTTCTTTATGCCATTTTATTTTTTCTAATACAGTGTAACCTTGTTATTTGAAACCTCTCTATCTCGAAACCCTTGATATATGGAAAAAAATTTTTTTCCGTGCACTTTTGGCATCAAACCAATGTAATTTCAATAGTTATCTGGAAGAATTTTCTTTAAAACCCTCACTATCTCAAATTAGTTTATAATTTTTGGGCTAGAGAAATTAAAAATATTTACGAATTTTCCCTCGCTTTAGGAGCCTAAACAAAGAATTTAAATTTAACAAAAGAACATATATGTGCTACCGATAACTGGAACAGGAACTTTTTTGTGCATGCTCGCAATACTGAACTTGTTGTATAGTAGTTTTGCTTTCTAAGTTTTCATTTCTAATTGTTGATAGGTTTTTGTCAATATGATCGTGTTTATTTCAGAATATTTTCAACTACCAATACTCCTGCATCTTATAAATCAGTTTCTTGGTTTATAACAGCGTTTCTCAAACTATGGGTCACGAAGCGAAATGCTGGGGTCGCAAAAATTAAATTCAGATACTTATATTTCAGTTTAGACATTTCACAAATGTCCAATATTTAATGTATGACAACATATGTATTTTCAATGTAGTTGGCTGTAGCACTATTAAAGCAATATTTTATTTTGATAAACTTCATTTCTGTTTGTTTATATTTTATTTTCAAAAAAATGAATATATAGTTTGTATTATATTTATCAATATAATGGTCCAGCAAAGTTTTATTCAATTATTATAATTTGTTAACAACAAATGAAAATATTGAAAACAAATGAAAATTATAACTCTTTCTCAATAATTCAATAATTTAAGAAATTTATTTAAAGTAAACAAAACAGAGCAAAAAATTATTCTAAACAATTATTCTAAGTTATTTATATATTTTTTTCCATAGTTTATAAATGGTGTATGTGTGTATGTATGTGTGTGTTATGGCCAACGACCGAAGTCTAGCCAATTCATGAAATGCTGGCTACTTCTAGATTTGGCCAAGGCCTGAAATATATGAGAATTTATGACTATTTCAGGCTTTGGCCGGCCAATTCACAATGTGCCCAACAATCAATATCCAGTTCAAGAATTGTCCAAGAAAAAGTGACCAAAGCTAGAATTTTGGTGGAGCTGATCATGCAGTTGTGGGAGATGATCATTCCAATTCTAACTCATGTTATTACCACTGTGAAAATCTTTTTAATTTATTCAAAGTAGAAAATATTATTTTGAAAACAAAGAGAAAAGCTAATCAATATTCAAATAGTTTTATTTAAATTGAAAAATTAACAAAAGCAAAAAAAATTTTTTCCAGTTGGAAAACACATCAAAAGAAAACAGTAATAATATTGTTTATAGTTATAAAAATCATGTCAAAAGGAAAAATGCATGTATAGTTAAAAAAACACGAGAATTCTTTTTAGTGAATAGTTTAAAAAATCTCATGAAAGAAATGATATTTAGAATATGATTCTTTATAAGAATTTGCAAAGTTCTTTTCTTAATTTTAATCTCAAAAATAAAAATCAAATAATTAAAAATGATATATATGTTTATACCTACAAAAATGCACTTTACTATCAATTTATTAAAATTAAATCGATATTTAAAATTTTATGAATTAATAACTCTCAAATTTTAAATATCGATATATATTAAAAACTCTGTTGCTGAATTTTTGAGAATATTTACTATATTTTTTTAAATAAATGATAGATTTACACAAAAAGTTATATACAGTATTAAGCTGAAAACGTTTTATATTTATTATAATGAAATATTAAAAATTTATTAATGTTTTTTCCAGAATTGTTCATAAATATGGTATTTCATTTTTATCTTTCTTTTTTTTTATCTTATTGGAAAATATAAAAAATAAATCCATAATGCATTATGATAAATTGGTTACAGAAATCTTGCAAAAGGACATCTCTTTCCTTTTCCTTACTCTAAGAGACAATCCCATTCATATTATTGGTGAGTAAGTTCTATAATCTCTTGCATCAGTATTCTAAGACCAACATGTGATGTGATAAATGATCTCATTCTCTCTGGTGAATAAGCCAAACTTCACATGAATGCATTATCTATTTAGCTCTGCAAAACTTCCAGATTTGGCCACTTTTTCTTGAACAATTCTCGAATTAGCAATTGATTGTCAGCGCATTGTGAATTGGCCAGCCAAAGCCCGAAATAGTTATAATTTTCATATATTTCAGGCTTTGGCCAAATCTAGAAGTGGCCAGCCATTTGCAAGTTGGTTAGACATTAGGCATTGGCCATAACATATTTATAAAACTGTTTTACATATGAAATATAATTATATTTTTAGTTCAAGATTAGAAAAGAAGCATTATTAGGTTTAGCAACTCTGTATAAACAACATATGAGTAGTCCTGATTTACCTCAATCAACAAGAGACTGTATAGCTTGGATAAAAAATAAAGTACTTCATGTATATTATCAAACAGCACTTGAAGACAGGTAAATATTCTTTATATTTTTCTTAAAAAGAATTAAAAATTATTTTTAATAAAAAAAAGAGAAATAATTTAATGAAAATTGAAAATATAATTTTGTTTGAAAATTTGATATCATGAAATTTAAATATTAAATTTATATTATCAATAATAAACTAAAGTTTATATCATTATTGCCATCAATATCATTTCTCATGTTCATATTTTCATGAGTGAATAAACAAAAACCCTCAGTCACAACTGATTAAATGATGTCACATGTCTCTGGTTTTACATACTATATCAGCTTCTTCTGTAATCATTCTCTTCATCATACATTTTTTATATGTAGTTTCACCCAGTAATATCTGCAGGGTTTTTTAAATATGCAAAAAATAAATTAATACACAACAGATAAGTTCAGCACTAAATAGCAGTGTAAATAAGTACTTTATTCAAGTATTCTGCGCTAACATTTTCGGTTGTGAAGCCATCCTCAGGCGCTATTCAAATTAGACGTTCGAAAAAAGAACACACCGTTGCTATGGTGATAGGTTACAAAAATAATAATCTCGTTATACATATTTATGAAATATGGTACAAATATTGGTTACAGTTATAATACTAATAATAGGGAACGATATACAGGTGGATAATATACAAATAATAAATAAAATAAATGAAATAGAGAATAAAAACAAATTCTTCAATTGGCAACGTATTAAACAAATAAGTAGTTATAGTTCATTACACTAGGTAATACACGTTTAACATCTGCCTTCTCTTATTCATTGCATGTATCCAGGGTTGCGGAGGCTCCCACGCTAGCCTATTGTTGAAGAGTTTTTCATTTTTCTCTCTTTTTAAGATTTCTAATGTTTCAATGATTTCAGGTCTCTCTCTCTTTATAATAGGTTTTACTACTCGTGCTTCTTCCCACTTTATGGTTAAATTATTAGCAAATACTTCTGTGGCTAGGGCCGTGTTTAATCTACCGTGGCATATGCTCTCCTTGTGCTAAAATAATCTAGTTTCTAAATTTCTTGCAGTAACGCCTATGTATGAGGCTTCTTCCTGGGTCTGCTCGTTCTTTGTCAGGATTCGATATACTCCACTTCTACTTCGTTGTTGTACAGTTATTCCTGGTGATCTTTAATCTCCAGGAATAATTGTAAGAAGATAGCATCGTATAGGGGCCCAACCATTTATAGCCTACTAAGGACAGATAAGGAACCGGTACAACAACGAAGTAGAAGTGTAGTAGAAGTAGTTGTATGATATTAATATTAAAAATTTTTATGATAATATTATAGTTTATTATTATTATGTACATTTTTAATAATGAATTCATTTTAATAAGAAAAAGAAAACAATAATAAATATTAATAATATAATAATTTTTA
>AYEL01053253.1:0-39939 GCA_000484575.1 Olivierus martensii
TGAAGAATTGTTTAAAAATTACTTCATCTATTGATATGGAAGATCATATAGAAAAATGTTATTGAAAAATATATTCAATAATATTTATAATTACCATTTAACCATATTTCAATATATTATATTGTTATTCAATATAATATATTAAATAACAGCATGATGTTAATGCATCATATTGTTATTTAAAAAAGCTGTTAATTTATTGATTTTTCAATATTTATTGTTTTATAGAGTTTTTCAATTTTCTAGAATTTATAATTTTGTGGATTGATCATAAATTTTTAGATTTATATATTAAATCAAAATAAATTTATACATAATGCTATTCATAAGTGAACCATTTTAAACATTCACTACTGATAAACTATGCCATAGATGCTATATTTTATATACTGAAATAAAAATAAACTATCCAAGTTTTTTTAAACTTTACAAATGCATAATGTCCAACTTTGCTGATGTGACAGACATCAAACCTATAATTCCATACACACATATAAGAGGTTAAGTTGATCAGTGTCACAGCCATAGTGATACGGTGTAAGTTCTGTGAGAAGATTAATGAGGAATGGAGACACAAAGACTATGTTCTTCACGAATTCCTGCAAAAATCATTGAATTGTATTAAATATGATGACTGTGGTGGTTACTGCATTAATACATCATCATCACCCTAATCTGTTCATCCTATCCAACATTATAGCAAATTTCTCTTGAGGTACCTTTGTAGATGTAGGAAGGGGGGAGCCTTTTCAGCCCCAGCACTGTGACCGCTAATGGTCTATTGTGCACACCCAACAAAATCATCCCAGAAGAAGTCCTGTCTTAAGCACAAAAGACAGTATTGTTCTCAATGGGACAGTAGCAAGATCTTCTGGTGCAGGAAAATACAACCCAAAAAGATCATACCTAAGCCAAGAAAGGGCCACACATTCACACAAAATGTGAAGAAGAATTTCATCTTCAGCCTGACATCTTCTACAAATAGGGCTATTAACAATCCCATGATTATTCATGGGTTGTTAATAGCTCTATTTGTAGATGATGTCATGTTTGTCCAATGATTATTCGTTGGACAGACATGGCCATCGAATAATTGTTGAACAGACTCCATGTCTGCTAGCAGCAAGGCTAATTTGCTCAAAGGAAGTTGAGTCAAAAGCCCCTTGAATATCAAGAAATGCCCCTAAGGCAATTTCCTTGTACCCAATAGTCCTTTCAATGAGCGAAACAACCTTATGAAGAGCATGCTCAGTCAATTTGCCAGATTGATAGGGATAACCTTAAAACAGTTATCGTCAGAATCTGACACCAATCGTTATCGCGGTGATCAATGCTGATAAACAGACAAGCGGTGAAGGCATGCCATAGGTAAGGATGGGTAACGAGAGGATTCAAATAGTGGAGACAAGACGACATTGAAGTAAATCAAATTGACTATGACAGAAGGGGATTTTTAACAAGACCCCATCCCATCCCTGACAAATCTATCCACCAGCCTCTCCAACGTCTTTAATAAAAAGGACGTCAGGCTGATCGGATGATAAGACAGCTTCGGTTTAAGAATTATGCCCAGGCTTAGATATAAAAGAAACCCTTACCTGCATCCAGAATCATCGAACATAGCCAAAAGCCAAACAGACCCTAAAGACACGGCATAGAGGAGAGGCCAAGATGTCAATGCCCTGTTGCAAGAACACTGGCAAAATACCATCCGGTCCCGCTGACTTGAAGGGCTTGAAAACACTTACAGTCCATCTAATATTAGACTGATTGATCACCCACTTACAAGGCATCAATCCTCCCTTTTGGCATGATAAACACATCCATCAAGATTTGGACTGTCCCTGCAAGCAGGATGAATACTCAATCAAAGTAGACCCAGGAAAGTGTACCCAAAAAAGTTCCTTTAAGGAGTCCTTTGCAAGTACTAGTCATACTACCATCAGGCAACCTAATAGAACTAACCTTGCAAATTGCACTGTTGCTAATGCAACCTTGCAACCATAATCTTCACTAGTTTGGATACATGAGGTATATTTTCACTTCCCTGACAATATCGTTTTCCAAGAGTTTTTAGCCTTTCTAATGTCCTTATTATAACAGGTGAGAGCACTTCTATATGTGTCCCAATCACCTGTCCTTTTAGCTTTATTAAAAAGCCTTCTAACATTATGTCTAAGACTGCCCAGCTGTTCATTCCACCAAGAAACCTGCCTTGATGAGTGAGCAGGCCTGGCAAGACAATTTTGATGATAGGATAAGAGAATTGCCTGTTGAATCTGGTCAACAGTCATGGTAGGATAAGAGAATTGCCTGTTGAATCTGGTCAACAGTCATCTCTAAATGTATACCAAGCAAAATCTGCTCTGTATATCCCCAGATTGAACTTAAGGTCTTCCTTAAAGGGAACCCAATTAGCTCCTTCTGGGATCATAATATGTTACTTGACTAGGTGCCATACCCTGTAAATTAAAATTATTCCAAATATATCAGTGATCCGATGAAGATGGCTCACCAGACACATGCCAATTCACAATTAGGTCAAAAATATTCTGAGTCCCTAACATTAGGTCAATGACCTCCCTTCTGTTAACAACAATAAAGGTAGGTTATTTGCCCCTATTTAAAATGAAGAGGTTAGTAACCATCAGAAACTCCAATAAATACCCCCCTTCGGTTGATGTCTTTGCTACCAAGACCACATGATGAGAATTAGCATCAACATCAACCAGCAAATCAAAATGATTATTTTGACAGGACTCCACCAAAAATCCAAATTCAGGTGTCAGCAGAAGTTTGTCTTTATCATAAGGGAAATATGCAGAGGAAACAATAAATTCCCTACTGACACTCCCCTCATCAAGCTTCACCCGAACAATGGTAATATCCCAAAACAGAAATCCCAGACAGGTGAAACATTTATGTTATTCCTAACGAAAACACAAGTCCAAGGACCACTATCAGAAGTAAAAGAAAAGAACTTACCTTCCTTGCAGTTAAGCCCCTGTATTTGGCCCTTATAGTGCCACGGCTCTTGAATAAGAGCAAGGTCATAACAGTCCCCCACAGCAGCTGACTCAAAAGGGTGGAGGCAGCTCGGGAGTGCTGGAGGTTGATCTGGATCACTCTCAGACCTATGACACTACAGGTGTTTAAGGTGGGCAAAAATCCATGCCCTCCTTCATTGACTGGGCATCAGAAAGTCCACTGGTACCCCTGGAAACCTGATCCTTTTCGGCAAGCCCGACCAGGTCATGCCGCTTTGCAGGGGTAATCATCAAAGCTATCGGTCTCCCAGATTTGGAATTAGGATCTGAGAGCACCTTTAAGGTCTCTTGATTGGCCCCAGAAAAAACCATAAAATTGGCCGCTTTGATGGCCTTAGCCGAAGCAAGATCAACCATCATGATAAAACGCTGTCCCTTTGCATCCTTGCTTCAACCAAAAACTCTCCAGTTCTCAGTCTTGAGTTCCTCATAAAATGTTTGGAGTCGAGCCAAAAGTTGGTTTGCATCCTACGTGTGCATAGCCACAGTATGATATGCCACCTTCACATTTTGGGTAGGTTCTTCGCAGGAATAATCCTTAAGTGAGTTCCCTGCCCAAGAGTACACTCATCCAAAAGTTGAGTGAGCCACTGACAGATGAACTCATTCATATAAATGAGTGCACCATTATCCAAGGTATAGCCCTTGAGCAGTGGTAGAAGTTCCCTCAAAGGGATTTCATCTATTCTGCCAAAGATCTTCCCTAGGAGAAAATCGACTTCATTGGCCACCATCTTGCAGTCTGGGTAACCCTTCTTGATGATGGCCAGCCAAAGGGAAGTCAATACTTCAGAATATGACTTTAGCTGAGAACTCTGGGTCCTTTTTGCAGGCCTACCCTCCCCAGAAGAAGGGGTAGAAACCACACATCTGGTCCTCTTGCCAACACCAGGGGTATTGACAGGAAAATCAAAGAAGCCAGTTGAGAAGTGTTACCTGGTAGCTGAGAACCACTTATACCAGCAGCTTCCCTCCTAGCCCTCCTCCACTTTTGCCTAGCCGCTCCAGACAAATGTGCTTTTTGCAGACCAGATTTACTCCTGGAGTCAGTAGAAACAGCAGTAGACTGCTCCACCGTCCCACCACTATGGGGTATGCTGGCAGCCCCAGCTCCCTCAACAGAAGTACCAGAACTGCCAACCCCACGATGGGTTGGAGAAGCAGTCCCTGAGAAAAAGTTTTAGTATCCATAAAAAGAACAAAAAAAAAGAACCTACTGGAGGAAACACAAAGGAGTCACCACTTGGTTATCCTCCAATATGGGTGGAAGGCTAAATGTGATAAGGTTTCACAAGGTGCCTTGAAGGGATTGTTAAGAACACTGCATCTTTTACTATCCCAGTGCCCCACTCAACTCTCAGCACTAATCACACCTTAGTTTGGGTAGTGACACTCTCTTAGTCTGGCCCCTTTTCGTCAACCTGTCTAGCATGGGAGACCCTACCAGTAGCAAAGCTACTGCCAGCATAGCTCTCAGGATCATTGGAACATGCAAGCTCCCTCACCATGACAATGTGGAGATGCCATCAAGGGAGTTGAGGTACCTTTGTACTTGAGTATAGTAATGAGCTAGATAGCTATTTGTTGATAGATGTAATCATCACTGTCTTCATTAATCTGTGGTACCAGTCAGTTCTTCAACATGTTCGTGTACATCATCCCTGTAATGGTTGGCTCTGCAAAGAAAAATAGCTTATACACACAGCTGTGATTTTCCTCAAACAAATTTGAAGAATTTATCGTTCTTCTGATATAAAACTTATCAATATATATACTATTATGTAGTTTATTAGTGATGAATGTTTAAAATGTTTCATGGACTTATGAATAACCCTGTATATTGATAGTAAAATATTAGATTTTTAAATTATTGAATCTAATAAAATATGCTGTGAATTTTATATATCTAGCTAACAAAATAAAATATTTTACAGGTTATTAGTTGAAAGAATATTACATACTTGTTTAGTTCCATATCAAAGTCCTCTTGAAGAAAGAGTTAAAAAATTGTATCAACTTTTTGTTATGGTTGATGATTATGCAGCAAAGTAAGTATGTGATTTATATAATTAAAAATAAGTTTAACCTGCTGAGTGCCTTTGTCGTCGATATACATCATTTTTTTGTTTATGTATATCGATATACATAAACAAAAAAATGATAAGAAACAATAAAAAAATGAGTTTAAAAAAATTCAATCCTGGTTTTATTAATCAAGCCTTTACAAATCGGTCTTTTGTTTGTATTCATTGAAAATACATCCTTCTGATGATGGTTTTTAAATTTTTTCAGTTGCAAAAATATTTTTTGAAATTACATGTAAACAAACATTATTTATACAGTGCATTTTAAAAGTAACTATACACCTGTCACTGCTTTCATTTTATATGGGATGAGACTGAGCTTCTTACAAATTGCTTTATGTGCAGTTGCAACACCAATGTTTTTCTGTTGGGCCAACTTTCATATAGACTTGTTGGGACTATGTTGCATAGCAGCTGATATGTCTTGCAGTTTTTCTTCATCAAGTACTGATGATCTACACTTTGCTCATAGTCCTTTACTGATTCGCTTTCTCTAAATTTCTTGATTAGTATTCTTACATTATGTCGATTAAGACCTGCTGTATCTGGAAATATAATGGAAAACTTGTCTTTCATTGTCTGTGTATACTCACCATGCTCACAGAAGATGTATTCAATGAGAAATGTTCACTGTTCTAAAGTTAACACCATTCTGAGTACATAAGGAAAGATACTGTCTTAATCGTTCAAAGGTGATGAACACACAATGAACAATAAAGAACTGCACACACCTTCTTGTCTCAAGGTCACCAGCCTGACTGGCTCATAGAAGCAAACTGAACACAATGCAGGATTACCAACTTTTGCAGAAAACATTACTCTCAATACATGGAATACAATCCCTCAACATGTGTTTGTGTTTATTATAGGTGTATACTGTAGTTATGCACTGTATTTGAATGGCTTGATAGAATTTGGATTTTTTATCCCATTTTGTTGATTTTATAGTCCAACCTATCAAAGTTATTCTGATTATGCAGTTCGATAAATGATATTTTTGAAAGTTTTAGAAAAATTTGAATTTTCATAAAAGCTATAAAATGCTGAAAATTAAAAAATATTGTAGATTATTAGAAAATAATTGTTAATTCTGTTAAAATAACTAAAATATATCTTAATCATTCATTTTTCGTTTTAATTTCACTGATATTTAGGAGAAAATTACAAAAAACAAAACGTAAACATCCTCATATGGTTAAAGGGATATGGCACTTTTATTGCTTTACAGCAGCCACTTGCTTCCCAGAAATTGCAGCCAAACCTACTTAGGATGTGGGTAAGTGGCATTGGGTGCTGAGCAATAATAAACCATCTGAGGTCCAATTAGAGGAATAGAGAATATATTATAGCTAATTATGTAGAAAATGACGCCATTTTCTTATGTTAGGATTTTTTCATATAAATAAAAAATTTATAAAAAGTATAGCTAAAAATTGTTTAAATAAAGTAAGAACAAGTTAATAAATATGAAATATTAATAAAAATGATAATATTTCAATGAATTCATATAATTTTTTTTAATAACTATATGATGTAACTTAATTCAATAGATGTTACCTAACTCAGTTTTTTTATAAATAATTTCTAAAAGTTTCAACCTAATTTCTTTATACATCGCTCATTTTGTTCAGAGGACTAGTAGCTATATAAAAATATCAATTATTTTTTTGGATGACTAAAATTTCATATAAAAAAGTTGTATTTTTGCTAATCTCATATACATAATGAAACATTATAAAAACATAAAATTTGAAAAAATGCTTATATTGTTAGAAAGAGAAGAAAAAATGCAATTAAATACTGAAAATTTCAAAAGATTTCAATAAAAATTGAGTGAGTTTTCACAATTTTAATTTTCATATTTTTTGCATATTAATTAGGCTTAATTTCAAAACATCACCAGTATCCAAGAGGTTAATCCTATAGAATTACATTTAATTTTTATCAAAATTTTATTTTATATTTTTGATAAATGATGCTAAATACTGTATTAGCATTGTAGAGGGTAATATATGGTTTACTATCCTCAATATCTACCACAATGATATCACAGGCACATTGACAGGACAGCATTGTGATGTAACAATGGATGAAAAATTACAAATACCAGTAATTTGTGATGTCATGATGATGTAATAATGAATGACATCACAATGATGTGTCATATGATGCTGATGTTATATTGATATCTATGCTGGTTAAATAATAATGTTAAAATTAGGACTTGAAAAGCCAATGAATTCCAAGGCTATGATAAGTGGAAAATAAAGGATACACTAGGAAAGTAAGTGATTTTAATTCTTTCTAGTTCTGCTTGTTTTTTTATTTATTACAGACTATAAATAATATATACTATTTTTATTTAATATAATTTGGATCTGTAGATTAGACTTGAGCTATTACTTTTGTATTATTCCATTTCACCTTTAAACATCCTTGTATAATGCAAATTCTGATATTGTAGTGCCTTTTTTATCATATTTGGCATTCTGTATATGATCTTTAATTCTGTCTTGTAGTTTCCATCTAATAAGTATTATTAGTCATTGTGTGGATAGATATTTTGTTATACACCAAGTATGTTACTTTTATTCCATTTTGTTTTTTTTATCATTTTGTATGTGAGAGAACATTGTTAGGACTCTTTACCATTTGAATATTGGTAAATATCTCTATTAACTTTTTATTTGTGATGATGGCAGAGTGTTGTTTAACTGTTATTATCTTTATGTTTATTTCAGTATTTTCATTGTTTTTATTACCAAACCACTTCTTTTTGCTTCAAATAAAATTTTATAAAATTTCTTTGTGCTCTATCTATGTTTGATGGTTTTCCTTAGAAAATATTATTCTTCCTATATGTCAATAAAGTGTGTGAAAATAGTGAAGGCTCATTCTATAAGTATCTGTAAACTTGCAGTTTTATATTTGTTGCAGCCATAAGATATGTTATGGATGTATACCAGGATGCTTGTTGGCTTGATGAGTTGATATTCCAAAAGTTCGGTACCTTATTGGTCATTATAAATTGAATATTTATTTGTGCAATAGTTTTAGAAATATTTAAAGTAAGATATTTAATCTATTAAATTTTTTTACATTTCAATTTATTTATTATTATTATTTAGGGCATTTAATGAACTATTAAGGTCACAAAATATGTAAGTAAAATTTTATTATTTTTTTATATATTTATATATTTATTAAGCATTATTTTCAATATTTGAATATCAGGGTAAGAAATCAAGTTAGAAGTATATTGGATATGCTAACAACTTCTAAAAGTGATGAAAGAGATAAATTAATTGTAAATAAAGTATTAGGATTATCTAGTAAGTATTAATAAACATTCATATAGGCTTTAATAAAATACTTTTTGTTATGGAAATCCATTGCATATTTTATATTAAGTAACAATATAGAATAATAATTAATTTATCTTACATATTATATGTTGATTTAGCAAATCTTCCAAGATTCATAATTTAAACATTCACATTTTTTCAATAAAAGAATTTTCTAAATACAAATACCAATTTTTTGTTATTTTTTTTCTAACATTTAAATGAATCAAAAATCAGTACCATTCTTAAAAGACTTTGATGCCTTATTCTTCATATTGTTACTGACTTCATTTTTAACACAGTGAAAACTGAAAAGAATAGAATACCAATAGCTTTCCCTTTATTCTTTCTTTTTTATTATATTTTATATTACAACTTTCTTTTAATTTACAAAATTTCACAATGGTGAATGTACAAATTTATTTCTGTGTTTTTGGTATACAAAATTTTTATTACAACAATCTGCATAAAATGAAAGTTTGATAATGAATAATGTAAAACTTCTTATTTTAGATATTAAATAAAAGCAAACAATAAGCCAAATAAGTAAGATAAATCGTTTATTCAAAAACACTTTCAGCTATCCACATAGCGTGCCTCAGTTGTAATACAGACCAGAGAAGCTTCTTTTCCCTTTTCCTCATCTGGCCAAATTGGGGGACCAATCAGTGACTGGTCCTTAACATCACCAAACAGCAGGTGGAAAGTTACCCTTCCAAACACATTAACAAGAAAACATGACAAAACATTTCTAAAATAACATTATAACAATTACAAATATCATCAAACCCCGAAATTTAGGTATAGAGCAAAAAATAATAATAATAAAATACTAACTATAAAGTCCATCATAAAAAACAGAGTTACATAAACACGGGCTGCTCGAAAAACATCCACGTTAAGGAAACATATGGTTTACACCCGACTCATTTGTAAGACCTTTAACAAAAACAAACACCTAGATCACTGTAGCTATAAATCTGTCCTTACAGAATAATATTTCAAGTCAAGGTACAGCAATAAACATTCTTTTCATACATATTGCACAGATAGACAAATTGTAAGGATTGTAAGATAAAATTGGGGCAAATGAAAAAATTAAAAGAAATTTAAAAGTATTACTTTGTTTGAAGTGTCTGAGCCAGTTGGAGTCGTCACGACAAATGGTCGTTGCGTACGTCGTCAACACGAGTGTGAAAGGAGGATGATTAATAAAAAGAAGAAAATTGTTTTATTGTTCATATTATTATTTATTATTATTTATTGTGGTTAATAGTTACAGAAAGAAGGCTTATAATTCATTTTTCTTTCAAGCAATTTTATTGTAACATTTAAATTATGCAAATCACGTACAGCTTTAAATAGTGGCCATGAGATGGAGCCAGTGTGGTCTTCTCTTGCTTATCAACTGATCGTCGTCTGATTGCTTGGTTCTTCGTTCCTGTCCCATCCCATCCTTGTGAATACCTGGTTGTCTTCGTCAATAGTGTAAAATTGTCCTTGGTGATACTAACATCGTTCATTGTGTGGACTGTTATATTGATGTTTGGTTCTGGAAAGAATGATGTGGACAGGAAGCTTCTAATTGTTAACCATTACCAAGTAAAAGTGATTTTTAATTTATTCTTTGAGAAGACCGATGTTTGTTTTAAACTACTAACATATTGTAAGTTTAGTTCATCAGTTCGTAATAAAAAAGTTTATTAAGTTTAAGCAGGGAGCAAAGTTTTTTTGGGTTCAATTATTTAACCAAGTGGCTGAAAAAAAATTATCTTAATATCAAGATTAACATTAGTGCTGATCCGAAGGCGACTGGGGCCCGGGTCCCGAATCCGGCTCACGCTATGGGTGACGGCCCATTCATGACAGAGTTTACTGAAAAATATTATAATTGAGTAAAAGATACATATTAACTAAAATTACGAAATAATAAAATCTAAATAATTATACATCAATCATAAATTAACAAGTCTCGAAGAGTAAATATAAATAATAGTAATACATTAAAATAATAATAATATTAAAATTAAAATCTATAAAATTACTTTAGGTAGAAAAGGTTAAAATTGAAATCGGCCAATTATATAAAAAAACACAAAAGTTCAAACAACCTATCAGCAAGTAACACTTTTAATAGAGTATAATGTTTTCTAAGACCGGTCCCTCTTCAGTACATTTCTACTCTAAATACAAAATCTTTATCAGAACAAATATCAGAACAAGAACAATATTTGAAAAAGTTTCATTATAGAACATCTTTCAATTTAGAATTACATATTGACAATTAAAGAGGGACCGGTCTTAGTATTAATAAAAAAAAAAAAAAAAAAAAAAAAACAATATAACTTAGAGTAGAAATGTACTGAAGAGGGACCGGTCTTAGGTCCAAAAACGTTATACTCTATTAAAAGTGTTACTTGCTGATAGGCTGTTTGAACTTTTGTGTTTTTTCTATAGATTCAGTATGAAGCAAGTTGATTTCTACATATTCAGCCAATTATTATTTACATGAATCTAAACCGTGTCATCAGACATAATTTACAAAAATTATAAAAGTATAATATATTACAGTATAATAACAATATTAAAATCAGCTGAAAGTTTAAATTACGAGTCTAATACTAGGAGGCCAGATTATAATTTTCCTAAGCTGTACAAAAATATAATACATTATATTACAAATAAACAGTATTAAACAAAGAGTTCCATATCGCATGAGGCCATACCTATTTAAACTACCCAGCAAGCCAGGCCAAAGCCGGGGGTAGCGCAAGTGAATCGTTGTAATTTATTACGTGCTTGGTCTTTCCAAGGGAGTGAATAGTTAGAGTCTCTAATATTTTGCCCTCTCTGATTCCACTAGCAGTTTTTAAAACTATAGTTCTATCCCACAAAATAGTGATGTCATGTTCCAAAACCCTCTGCGCTAAAGCCGTGTCCACTTCATTTTTTCAGATGGCATTATAATGTTCTTTAATGCATTTTTCGATAGGCCAGCCAGTAAAACCAACATAGCACTCTTCTCTTCCCAGACTATGATTAAAGCACAGGACCTCATACACCCCAGAGCATTTGTTAACTTTATCTTTATCATTCTGTATATGGTCGAAAACAGTGCTACTCCTTTTCAGTGCTATAGAACACCCCGTATGTTTTTCTAAAAGCGGCCTAAGTTTAGTGATAATGGGATTGATGAGGTCAGTCCTGTAATAATTAGACTTAGGTTGTCGAGGGTGCCTATCATACAATGACCATTTGACCTTCCTATAAAATCCCTAAAAGGAAGTTAAGCCCATACCCACATTGCAGACCTTGCCTAAGAATAGTCCCAATTTCTACGTACCCTACTCCCTTGTTCAGAGCAATGGCTAAAGGCTCTCCTAAACAAGGACCAGAATGCCGCCGCCTTATACTGCCACGGGTCTGGAGAACGGGCAGGGATAAAGATCGGAGAGTAGGTCTGCTTGTGGTAAACATTCGTAACATATTCCCTATAAGAAATCAAAATACATAAATCAAGGAAGTGGACATTAACGGTGTCGGACTGCTCGAGTTCCAGCTCCAGCCCTAAACTATGGTCAGTGAGGCTAAATAGCAGGCCAATATTATCACCTGGGCCATCCCAAAATACAAGGATATCGTCGACATACCTCCGAAACAATTTCAGGTAAGACCCAAAATGGAGGACCACCTTCTTCCTCCGAACGACAAGTTCCGATTAAACTTCAGCCATAGGGCTCTCAATCAGAACACCAATAGTCTGTTTATAGAATCTCCCATTAAATTTAAAGAAGGATCCATGCACAATTATGTCACAAATTTCACAGAGACAGCTTAAGAGGCTGACATCCCCTTGTGTGTGTTCTAGAAGGCGATAGAGCTCAATAGCTGCAGGCTCGAGCCTTATCAATGGGAAAAGCGATTTAAAGTCAAACACTGCCATAGTCTCTTCCAGAAAGGGCCCCATTTTAAACAGGTTATCAACCAATTCCTTAGGGGAGCTCAACCCATAGAAATAGCCCTTCATCTGTGCCCTACACTAGGCAGCAAGATTCTTCTCTAAGGGGTAGGTGGAAGCATAAAATCTTTCCACAATCGGTCGGGCAGTAATAGGCTGTTTATGAAGTTTTATATAGGCAAAAAGCCTGGGACATGAAGGGTTCTTAACACACAAAAACTTTAAGAAGTCTGGAAGATCTTTCCTTCTGCTGAGTCTAAATACATGCCTTTGTTGTTCTTCCATTGGATCCAATACCAATTCTTCAGCCTTCATTTCCTCTATACACTGTTCTATGTATTTTACATAGCTGGCCCGCTTCAGGAATACCTATTTTCTACTTTTGTTGTCCCTTGTGCAGGTAATAGTTTCATTACGAAGCCAACTCCTAGTAAGTGAACATGCTATTTCCAACCTCCGGTGGTCAACACTCTTACCATTATTTCTGCTGTTATTATCGTTCTTAATAGTTAATTCACATTTCTATCTCACCTCTTGTTTTTCTGTTTCTTCCACTTGACTAATCAGTCTCTCAAGTTGACATACTTGGTGATCCCATGGCTTGGAAACACCAATGTGGAACTGCGGCTCGTTGGTTAAGGCGGTAAGCATGAATTTTGGAAGCTGATGTCATCTAAGACTTCATAATTATGTACCTCTGAGTGATTCCTTTTCTGTCCATAGAAGATTTGGTTTTCAAAAATCCATCGTAACTTCTTAACATACTTGAATTTTATTCTGCAGTGAATTTTGAATTCAACAGGTACAAGTCCTTAATAATTTCTACAGTCTCTTCTGGGTATTTCTCTTGGAGAATCTCAATCTGGATGAGAACGACCGAGCGTAAACCATAAAATTTTCTCTTAGTTTTTGAGTAGGCATTCTTAAGGCACCTAGCCTTAGTGAGACTTTCAAGTCTTCTATCTCGACCCGGCAATTTAATCCTGAAAATCGACATTGGAAACACTGAATTGACAAGGCATTGATGGAGAAACTCCATTTTCTCTTTTGATCTGCACATATTATTAAAATTCATCTCAACTTAGATGCTGGCTCTGCACAATTCCTAATGAATAATGTAAAACTTCTTACTTTAGATATTAAATAAAAGCAAACAATAAGCCAAATAAGTAAGTTAAATCGTTTATTCAAAAACATTTTCGGCTATCCACGTAGCCTGCCTCAGTTGTAATACACACCAGAGAAGCTTCTCTCCCCTTTTTCTCATCCGGCCAAATCATTGTGATGAATGAAAGTTTGATTTGATATAGGATTGATAATACAATTTATCAATATTTTAATCAAATTAATATATCATACTAGCAAAGTGTGCCTGGCATTGTCCAGACATAGTTTTAGGAAAATTTGGTTTTTATTTGCATGTTGATTTCTTGTACAGTTTGAGTCATTCAGTTGTTCTTTAATACAACCCTTATAATTTCCAGAAGATTCATGAAATTATGAGTCTATATGTCTTTCCACTCTTCAATTTAAAAAAGATTTACTTGGAGAACATTAAATTTGTTATTCTATGTTGATATTTACTATACCTATTGAAAATTGATTATTTTACTGATCTTCATTGTATTGTCCTTGGAAGAATTTCTTTAATTGGAAAATAATTTCATGGATTGATTTCATTTGTTATTTCAAATCTCATGTTTATTGAAATATTATATTATCATCAAACTTGTAGTATTGGAAATGTTATATTCTGATCAAACTTGGGTAACATCTGGAATTAGTTAGCTATCAATATGATGTCACATGACTGCAGTAATGATGTCATAGTGACCTCACTCCATTATGATGTCACATAACAATTGCATTTTGTGACAACATCCATTGTTGCATCATCATGATGTCACATCAGTGCAAATGTGATGTCTTCCTGAATTTGGACATGACAGTGAAGGATTTGAATGAAGGCATTTTCATTTTACTTATTTTAAAATATGATTGACATTAGTAAAAATTTAATTTATATTATTAATTTAAACAAATGATTTTGAAAATACATTTTCCCAAAATAATTAATATGAACAAATAATAATCAAGTTTTTCTTTCTGCCTACTTAACAACCAGAATACTTCAAATAGTTCAATTGGCAGATTATCAAAAAACAATTTAATTACTTTCAGAAATGTTTTTAGTTTCCTTACAATCATTTTAACTTACATTATATAAACAGAAGATAGTCAAATATTTGTTCTATTTTAAAACATTAAATAAAAATTATTCAAATTATACCATATACATTATGTAATTTGAACATTAATATTAGATCATGCTATATAAAATTTCTTTTATATTTATACAATAATATATTAAAATTATAACTATATATGTTACAGGACAAACCCAAATTCAGGAAATACTAGAATTTCCTAGTCAAAATGAGAACATCCTAATGCTTGTTGGACGTTCTAGTATTTCCTAGGCCGAACTCAAAATGCTGAACATTTCTTATTCAAAATCCGGAATTTTTAGCTTTTCCTAGTCAAAACTCAAAGTGGCAAACAGTTAAAACAAAAGTCTTCATTTCTCATGTATTCCTAGTCAGAATTTGATATTTGCCAGCAGAAATTTCTTTCTTTAGAAAATATCGAACTCGATATTTGCTTGCTGAAATTTCTTTCTTTAGAGAATATCCGAATATCCAAATTGTGTATATTTTAAACTGGATTTAACAAATAAAATCTGGCATTTTGTGACATTTAACCAACAACCAAATGGCAAAACCTAGCTTGTCCAGGTGAAAAACAGACAAATAGCAATATTAGAGTGCTGCCATCAAGTTTTGCAATAAATGTGGTTGGCTGTATAGTCATGTGGAACTGTTCTGTGCTTCCAACTATTTCCTCTATAGCAGGGGTGGCCAACTTGTTTGTCATTAAGATCGACTTTATACGTTAACAATGAGTTTGCGATCTACATTCGAAATTCTTCGTTTGATGGTGAGAGTAGCCAAAACCACATATCCCAGAAAGATATTAGCCCAAAACAAGATATCCAGCAGCGGATTTTTCCTTTTATTTTACTCATAAATCTCAAACACAATACTTCAACTTTCAATTATACAACTGTCAATTCATAGGTGCCATGTTGTCATCGTCAGTAAATTTAAAATTTTGTCTAAATGCTCTGCTGCTACTGGCTATTCTGTTTTGGGCCATATCAGACAATAAAGCAAGTTTGGCTTTAGTTGTCTAGAGAAGGCACTATATAGTTGAAATTTTGGCTTTAGTTGTCTAGAGAAGGCACTACGCAGTAAGAGAGACGTCCGATAACTTACAAAGATCGACTACAAATCGTAAAGGTTTGGCTTTAGTTGTCTAGAGAAGGCACTATACAATAAGAGAGTCATCCAATACTTAAGACGATCGACTATAAATCGTCCTGCGATCGACCTTTTGGCCATCCCTGCTCTATAGGATCCATTTTTATTTCCAGGTGCCACACCTTGAAATTTTTTCATGAAGGTTTGGGTCAACCTTTTGACTGCCAGTTATTATTACAAGTATGGCAACTCATTGTGAGCATTGGAATATCTCACCATTTAATATCCTATATTGATGGAATGTGGAGTAAAATTCAATAGAATTTTTAGCCTACTTACAATGCTTCTTCAGTTAGCTGTTTTGTTTCAATTCAAAAATGTTTCCTGAAATTTTTGTAATGAAGTACCATATAATAATGAAATTTACTTTAAAAATATAGTATTTTTACAAAATTCTCTAATTAAACATTTAATATTTCAAAGAAAGAATTGAAAGTGATTACCAGGATAAGTGTAACCTTACCAGGATACTCACTTTCTGCTTCTTTAAATCTGTTAATTAAACTTTTAAGAAAATGTAATTCTATCATTTAATTTAAATGAAATCACCTGAACTCTTATTTTTTGTTATAGTTATGTGTGATTTTAATAACTTTCTGTTATTGGTTAGATTAGCTTTATACATAATGGATTTGAGATCTTATTTGATTGATATGCTTGTTAAAATTTTTTTGAGTGTTGGACAAATTGTAGTTGGGCTTGGGAAAGATTCCATTATTTAGTAATCAGCCAATAGTTAGAAAATAGCATTAAAAAATAATTAATCTAACAACTATAAAAATCAGCACTTGTGAGCAGACCAAAAAATAAACAACTTAAGATAACAAGAAATAACTTTAATTATTATTAATTAAAGTTATTTCTTGTTATCTTAAGAAGTTTATTTTTTGGTCTTCTCACAAGTGCTGATTTTTATAATTGTTAGATTACTTTAACCTATAAGAGCAGTAAGAAAGTCTAAAGAATATAAAAAATAATTGCTTATTTTTACTATAAACTTGTATATGTCAGATGTAACTTATACAATTTAGATTTGTTTTATCTAGTATTTTCTCTCTTTTTACCAACATCAAGTGTTGACAGAAACAAACTTCAAATTTTCTTATTGTAAAGAATAAATTATGTTTAACATTACCTACTGTATTCCTTTTAAAAATCTGTTGAATCTGAATTTTGGTGGTTGGGGAACATAAGTTACATTTAAATCAATAAATGTAACAGGAAATTGTGTTTTGAATTATGACAAATTCAAATTATAATCAAAAATTGGGAGTAAATCTCCTTCATAAATAAGGGACTTGTATTACAACTTATTGCTGTTAATATATTAGAGTTTAGGAGAAATCATAATATAAATAATTTGGGTTCTACATTTAATAGTTGCTGTGTGGGTTTTCTGTTACTGATCATTTTTAATGTATTAGATTTATGGTTTTTTCTATATTAATTTAAATCAGGAACTGAATAATGAATGGGTATTAATGTACTTAATGTATACAATGATGAAAACAGCACTACTTAGCAGTAAAGAAAAAGAGTTTTATTTATCAAACTTTGCAAACATTTTCGGTCCTAGACCATCATCAGGCACAATTCCAATATTAACGGAATTCTAAATTCAGTTCAGTTTAATTTCAATTCAATTTAGAATTCTGTTAATATTGGAATTGTGCCTGATGATGGTCTAGGACTGAAAACATTTGCAAAGTTTGATAAATAAAACTCTTTTTCTTTACTGCTAAGTAGTGCTGTTCTTATCATTGTATATTTTAGAAGTTAAGCAGTTTGCTAAGTAAATTTTATAAGTACGTAATGTATATTTAAATATATGAATATAAAAAGTAATAATTTGACAAAGGAGGACTAACTTATTTCACTTTCTCAAGAGAACTGCTAAAACCTTTTAATACTTGATAAGACTCAAAAATAGCACTTTCTGCAGTTAAGGTTAAAATACATTTATTGTCTATAAATGCACTAATGTTTTCGTTGTTTTATTACACCGAATATATACTGTGAACTGTATTTTTGCAAGTCTATGAGCAATTTATTTTTTAATTATCTTTAATGTGTAATAATTATTTGTAAAGAAAACTTGTTTTGGTTCATAATATAATATTGGTGTTCCAATTTTTAAAATTTTAAAATTTTGTAGATAGTACAAATGTTCTAAGAATGTTTTTGTCTAATGTTTGAATCTGTTATAAACTAGCGTACCTGAAGATGTACGATACCTGAAGATGTACCTGATGCTTATTAAGTATTAAAAGGAGGACTAATTGTAAATTTAAATACTATTTAAAAGATTTTGATAAATGTGTTGTTTTTTTTTTTATTGTATAAAGTGATGCAATTTCTCAGTTTCATTTATTTATTTGACAAATGTTGGCAGATTAAAAATATATATTACTGAATTTTATGAAATTTATGTTCTTTATATCTGATTTTGAATTTCATACTTTTACTTCAAATCAAGTTCCAAACAATCCCTCTTTGAAGGACGTCTATAAAGGACGTGCTACAGGCTTGTTAAAGATTTATTTGTTGTGTTATTAACTTATTTAAAAAATTAAGTTGTTATAAATATTTGAATTTATAAAATTTTAATAAAAGCTTTTGTTTTTATACAGAAAATGTAACTTTTAATACTTAATAGAAAATTGGATTGATAGGAATTAAGTTAAAAAACACGCATAATTACATGCAATTATGTAGTAATTATATATTTTTGCAATGTGTTCATTTGATTACACAATGTTTTTAATTATCCTATTTATATTTCTGAATCCTTACTCTAAAATTAATTTTAAAAAAAATTAAATATGATGTGGCTCATGGTGATCTTACAGGGTCATTAAATGGCTCTTGAATTAAAATGAGTTTGACATGCCTGACATATGCCAACCAACCTTTAAAGAAAGCCCTAAAGGAGAATAATTTAATTCTACCTTTTAATAGACTCAATACCATCTATAATAATTTAAAGAATGTTAAACCTCCTATACCAACTAACGAAAGGGCCGACGTATCTAAAATGCCAATATATAATAAAGACCTAAATAGACATGAAGTATACATTGGTAGTACAATCTGCTCAATGGAGATTAGAATTAATGAGCACAAATATGATATTAGAAATGCAAATCTCAATACTGCTCTTGCAAAGGCATTTTATGAATATAACATACATATCTATTGGGATAGAGCTGAAATCATACAACCCATTAATAATATGTCTGAAATTAGGCAAACGAAGACCCTTTATATAAAACAACATTGTAATAAATGCTGTGTAATTAATGATAACCCACCGGAGGTGATTCCACCCTTATGAGATGCTCTATAAATATAATATGTTATCCTTTTTATTTTTATTTAGTTTAACATTTATTTTATTTGTTCTTTTTATGTATACATTTAGAATTTTTTTTATATATTTGTTCTTTAACTGCTGTATTTTATTCTATTGTAAACGTTCTTGTATTCAAATTAACACTAGTTTCATTTGTAATTCTTTTACTTATTCTTACTGAAGATGGCTTTCTTAAGCTGAAAGATCTTTAGGAAATAAATCTGTCTTTCGCTTGAACTTGTGCTGTTATATTGTAATTGTTTTTATTATTTCATTTATGTAATAAGTGATTAGCTCATAAGTGCATTATAACCTGTAAAAGCATATATTTTATTGAAAAGATTGAATTTACCAATCAGATTTTTAGTAAAGGTGTATTTTTTTTTAATTTATTATTTAATAAGGAGAACAATTTTATATTCTTATTGTGGACTATCTTTATATTTTCTTTAAAAATGTTTTTAAATAAGGGAATTTAAATATTTATTTGAGATTTATTGTTTACATTAAATCTATTTTTTAAATAGTGATTGAAAATGATGCAAGATTTAATTGTTGACTAACCAGATCTTGCATCATTTTCAGTTGAGAATTAACTTTTTTGAAATCATTTATATCAACCATAATTTTGCAGTTTTTTCATTGCAAGGTCTTCATATGCTTCATTAAGCATTTTTAAGGTTTCTACAGATGTTTAATTCTAAAAAACAAGACTATTAATATTTGTTCAAAATAAGATATTGTAGGTCCTCTACTTACATGGTTTTAAGTTTTGTAATTTCAGAGATACATATGTGCATAATTCTTTTGTGTTGAATTTCCATAAATCATGAATAAAAAAATCATTAAAGAATTATCTTTTTTACAAAAAATGTCACTTAGTGTTTTAAATTTTCTTATCTATGCTTTTAAAGTATATTCATGAATTCATTTAGACATTCCATGTATTAATATCTGCATTTGTATATTTTAAATTTAAATATTGTTGGACTTAAGAAGTTTTTGACTTACTCAGATATTTTTGGGATGAATTAATTGTATAAGTTGAGGATCTATTGTCTTAAAATAGAAAAATTCAAATTTCCTTGTTATCCTTAAAATGATCACTTGAAGAAAAGCACTCAAAAGCAGTTTCATAAAAACAAAAAACATTTTTAATAGAAAAGCTTTAGAACATTTTGGTCAAACTAGTGACCATCTTCAGCTACTGTACAGAATACAGAATCATAAATGTACAATCGAGAACAAAAGTAAATCGCCACTATACCGTGTCGGCGTGAAAAATTATGTCACTATGTCAAATGTGACAGAATCAGCAAAGTAGACATTAATAATGCATAATAATGTCGAATAACAGGCATTCTATTGTCAAATATATATTTTTAATACTTTCAATCGAATAAATTGAAATAATATAATATAATAAACAAATAACTATTAGCATAACAATGTCAGACGAAAACTCTTCGTTCGACATCATCCAGCTTTAGAAAGAAACACGGCGTCTGGAAAACATTGTCTGCTAAAGTCTCATAGCAGTGTGAATGGCATTCGTTTTAATTGTGCGTATTTAGTTAAATATCTTTGTTAAAATCCGTTAAGATGCCGAGAGGATAAACGATAAACAATTAACTGACGAAACGAAGAGAAGAATTATAGGATTATGGAAATCTGGAAGATATTCAATGAGAGCAATAGGATGGGAATTGAATATTCATCATAAAACTGCATCCACTTGGATACATCGATGGCAAGCAGAGCAAGCACAATTTGAAAATGAAATCAAGGTCAGGTAGGCCACGACAGACTTCTTCAGAACAGGACGATGCAATTTTAAATGTTGTCATTAATGAATTGTTGAATCATGCTAAATTTGTAAAACGAAAATTAAATTTACACTGCTCATCGAATACTATACGAAGACGATTGAGAGAATTCGGCTACTATCACCATCGACCAGCGATAAACGATCGGTTGACAAATGTTTACAAAGAAGCGAGACTAGGATTCTCATTGGAATATTTACCCTATCCCTCGGAATTTTGGAATACTGTTATATTTTCCGATGAGAAAACTTTTACATCAAATTCACACAGGCAGCTTCACTGTTACAGACAACCCAGAACACGATATTTACCTAAAAATGTGGCTCATATTTATCTTCTTCTGGTTATAAAAGTGTAAACGTTTGGGGTTGGATTTCTGGAGACGGTCCGGGTGAAATAGTACAAATTGGCAGCAGATTTAATTCAATAGAATATGTAAATATACTGGATTCGGTTTTGTTACCGTCTATATCGGTATTATATTTGGACGATCATCAATTCACATTTGTTCAAGATAACTGTCCCGTTCATACCAGTAACATTGTTAAAGAATAGTTTGCTCTTCATCCAAGAGTAATTGTTTTACCGTGGCCGGCCAAATTGGCAGACTTGAACCTAATCGAAAATATTTGGGGGAAAATGGTATAGATGTGGATTTTGGAAGTTGATTCATCAAATTCAAATAATGTTTTTGTTCACGTTTACGATATTATTATTATAAAACTATTAAATAGAAAAAATTTATGCAAACAATTTTTAACATGCTATTATAGGAAATTAGTGTAATGTTATTAAAAGGGTATTTATGTAATTTATTTTTTTTATTTCCCTATTACCTTGGTAAACTATGAAGAGAAGTCATTCTGAAACAGGCAATCACAGCACGTTTTCTTGAGGTAGAAACCAAACTGCGAACCACCCCCTTTAGTTGTCCCTGGGGATGGTCAATCTAATATGATAACATAAAGAACAGAAAAACAAAAAATAAGAAGATTTATAAACTAAATAGAATAGCTTAAGTAAAAAAAATTGACTTAATTAAAATAAAAAAACTATAATTTATAAATAAACATAATCAATTGTATATTTCAAATAAAATATTGAGAGGATGATGTAACATATAGAAAACAAAAACATTCAAATTTATATTTCAATTGCTAATAGATAAAAATATATCCATATAATTGTTTGTAGAATGTAAATAATACAAGCAAGTACTAAGAGTAAGTTAAACTTATTTATTATTATATGGGAATGTTTTTGATCCTTACATGAAAATGTCTTTTACTTTACAATGCCTGATATAATTATTTAATAAGATTTATTTGATGTGATGATAAATAAAAAAGCATTATGTTAATTTAAAAATATAGCATTACATTTCAAGCATAAATAATTAAAAATGTTTTTAAATATATTCATAACTAAATCAAATAATTCTATCTTCTATTGTTAAACTACTGAAAAATATGTTAAATTAGTACAAAGAAATATTAAAAAATAAAAATAAAAAACTTTTAAAAATTTTTATTTTTATAGATTTAAAAATTTAAATCTATAAAAATAAAATATACTGTATATACTCGTGTATAAGCCGAGATTTTTTCTCGGAAAAAATTTCTGAAGTAGGGGGATCGGCTTATACATGGATCAAAAAAATCAACTTGTTTTGGCTGGAGAAATTGAAATAATAAGCAAAACCATAACTTACTGAAGCGTCTCCTGAAGACCAGGAAGGAAATTTTGTAATAATTCATTTAATATGAATCTCCTGAAGACCAGAAATGAAATTTTGCAATAATTCATTTAATACAATAGCAGGTAAAATTTTACCTTACCTCGAAGCAATCAAGAGCATCGCGCCACCGACTCCAACCTGAATCTATATACCATAATCAGATAGACGACGCCGCGCTGCACAATAAGACACAATGCAAAAACTCTTGACAGTCAATCAAGAATCTTACTTAGGATTCATATTAATAATGAAATAAATCTATTTTTCATTATTATTAATTAAGAATGTTTTAATCCATTTGCTAGTAATCAATAAATGATTATAATATTTAAGTCATCAATGATTTAATTAAAGTAGATTAAAAAGTAACTAAAATAATGTTTAAAATAACGACAATGATTTAATTAGATTAAAAAGTAACTAAAATAATGTTTAAAAATAAGAAAAAAAAATATTATTTAAAATCTCTGTATGTAGTCTATAAAAAAATTTTATTGAAAGCAAAATCAAAACTTCGAAATCCCAAGCTTAACGTCTAGAAATCATGTTGCACATGTCATCCTAATGGTGTGTGACATCATTGTTAGGATGAAATAAAAATAAACAATAAGCCAAATAAGTAAAATAAATTGTTTGGCTTATTGCTTACTTTTATTTAATAACTAAAGTAAGAAGTATTTCAGTATCATTAGGATGATCCACTCATTTTAAAATATGATCAAAGATTTGATTACGATAATTCAACTCAACTTGACAAAATATAATGTAACAAAAATGAAACTTCAAACGGTCTTTTGGAAGCCGTGTAGACATATTCTAATGGAATTTTTACTGGGATAATTTAATATGAAATTTTTTCAGGAAAACAGTTATTCAATAACAACAATAAAAAGAAAATATTTTAATGTAAATTATTAAAATTTACTACTACTCATTAATTTGATATTTTCTGAAGCTATGTCTTTTTAATGATAATGTCATACAGCGACATCAATCTCACTTCAGAGTAAAGTAAAATTTTACTTTACCTGAAGTAACTGAGCGTGCTGCGCTGCTGATGCGGCACAATGCAGAAATTCTAGACAATCCAAGAATCTTATGTAGGGGCGCTGTGCTGGATCACTTTAGCTGAATTATTGTCAAGAATTTCTGCATCGTGGTGCATCAGGCAGCATGGTGTCTCCTATCTGATGCAGTTATACAAACACAGGTTGGAGTCGGCTGCAAAATGCGCTCGATTGCTTCGAGTAAAGTAAAATTTTACCTTTTAAATTGATATATTGATGTTTGTATTATAATAATTTATTTTATATGTATATATTTAAAGTTTCAATAAAATATTTATTTTGGCAAATGGCATTAATATATTGGTAACTAAAATCAAAGATCATGTAATTAATCTGTTTTAAATTTTTATCGAATTTTAATAATTAGGTGCTAAAGTTGGGGTAGGCTTATACATAGGTTTCACATTTTTACCGATTTTCAAACTCTGAAGTCGGGGGATCAGCTTATATTCAAGTATATATAGTACTAAAGCATATCTAAATTTTAAACAATCAAAAATTTATTTTCAGATTCACTAGAATCAATTAATAATTAAAATTAAAAAGTAATTTCAACTTAGATTTATTATGAATCTTTAATTAAAATTAATTGTGTAATATATGTATAATTAATTTTCATTTTTTTTGTATGACATTTCAAATATAAATTAAAAATTACTTTGAAGTGATAAGTGCATAATTCATTAAATTAATTATCATCTATACTCATGTATAAGCATTTTATAAAGGAGGTTGGCTTATACACTGAATAGTAACAATTTGAAAAATTTTATGTAAGGTCACAAAATTTGCTTGCTTGGTCACATCACATCCCTATCACATCTTTATACCAGCTGCACAATCCACCAAATTTATTCCTAACAAAGATCATTATATTATCGATTCCATTATAAAAATATATGGATCTGTATGACTATATATAAATTGATATTTTTGTTGGTATTTAAATATTAGATACTACACAAGTATGGTGAAAAATATATAAAGTGACTTTACACTAGTATGCTAAAGTATGCACTACTTTATTAGTATGCAGCCTTTGGCAGCAACAGGATCTGCCATATTTATTTCTAACAAATATCTATTTATCTTATTTTTATTTTATTTCTAAGAAATAAAATAAAAATAAGATAAATTAAATAAATTAAAAAAATAAAACAAAATAAAATAAAGTTAGGAGTATAGAGTTTTTTATAGTGGAGGTATAGTTTTGTTACTGAGTTTCATTCACCCAGATCCTGGGTAATTGTATAACTTCTGGAGTTGTTTCATTCATAATGTATGCTTTATTTTTCCACTTATATATTTTGAAGGCTTCTGCAAGTTTCAACTCCTCAGCATTTGTCATATGATTGATAATGCATACTTTTCCTAGTCTATGGAGAGACTGGTCTCATAATATCTTTGTGCAAGCAGGGTGCCTAAGTTTCCACTGGCTATGTCTTGTTTATATTTAGGAAGTCTTGTTTTTAAATTTCTTTTTGTACTTCCAATGTAGATTTCCACATTTCCTCAATGTATTATTTTTTGCTGGAATAATGTATACTCTGATGGACATATCATAGTGCTGTTTGGATTTATCATTCCACAGCCTATCATATATTGTTCTATATTATAAATATGAGAATTATATATTTAGCTGTTTTTTAAATTCTGATTTTATGTAACATAGTGAGGAGTCACATCTATTGGTTTATGGTAAATTGGTATTCTTATCAGTTGAGACTGACTTACCAGAATTGTATGAGTGTAAGTATATCTATTGTTTGATGATTTTATGTTTCTATATAGCTTCACTACTAGGGATGGTATATACCCATTCTTGGTTGCATGTTCAATAATTATATTTAGTTCTTTAGTTTTTGTTTCATGCATTATACAGTGTGTCCTTATGTGCTTGAGAAGTGTCTTTATTGCTGCCATTTTAAAAGGTCTCTTCAGATCAAGATGGGATCATTAATGGCACATAAGTTGGTTTGCAGTATACAGTTAAGTTAAATATTCCATTTATTTTCTCTATAGATATATCCAGAAAGTGGACATTAGAATTTGATTCATAATAAACTTTATAATGCTTTTACTAATCAAGCTAGTTAAATATCTATAAAACAAGCACTTTCTGCAGTGTAGAATTTGATTGTTGGTCCAGATTTAGAGTCAGTTCTAAAGAATTATCTGCAAGAGCAGTTATGATTGTATCAGGTTGTATATCATTTATTTACTATTAAGATCAGATCATAAATATAATGGGCATAATACTTTGTGTTTGTAATGAATTCTCAGATGGCTATGTTTTCTTTATATCATATTACCAGTTCTGCCATCATTTGGACCATTGGTCCTCTGATTGAGACACTGGTTTATAGTATTTGCCATTAAAGAGCTAATACGATTCATAAGCTATAGTGTGGTATATATTTCTAATTAGTTCTGGTTGAATTTCATCTTCTAGGTGTTCTAAATTATAACTGGTATAAAATAAGGCATGCCAGTGCTATGGCTACAGATAGGTATTGAATTTCATCTTCTGGTTGAATTTCACCTAGAAGATGATACAGTTCTAAATTATTTATACTAGATTTATACAGTTCTAAATTATAACTGGTATAAAATAAGGCATGCCAGTGCTATGGCTACAGATAGGTATAACTTATGAAAACCTAAAACAAGAAATTTTTCATTATGTATGTGTACTAAAATGGCTGAAGAAGATTTAATCAAGCTAAAGCACTCCAATTTGTTTATTTATAAATGTAATAAATAATTCTATCTAAAAAAATTGAACTTGTATCTATAATCTATATAAAAAAGAAAGAAAGTGGTGTTTATTTTGAATTCAACATTTTGTTAGTGAGAGACAAAGCCTGGTTATGAATGGTTTATAAATTAAGATAAATGCAAAAACATGATAAATATTTATTATTTACATAGTAATTAATAATTAGCACAGTTTTATTGTGCTAATTAAACTGAATATTTAATATGAAAATAGATCAGATACAAAGCAAATGGAAGTGGAAATATTGTTCACACCAGTTGCTACTGAATAAAGCTGAATGATGTTTACATTAAACATCTTTTTCCATTTCATGTTAAATATTATGCATAAAAACATTTTGTTAAAACTGTAATGTTTTTGATACAAACATACCCTCTCAGCACAAACAATATTGTCTACATAAAGCATTTAAAAATTAAACATATTTTGTTTTAGAATCATATTAAAAATTTAAAGATATGAAAATTGAAAAAGCAGTCTTCTAATTTTGACATCACATTCATAAAATATGATGCATACAAACATAATAGCAAAACATTGTGGGGATTGTGATCAGTTTCATTACTTTAACATGTCAGATGGCCAAATTATAAATTAATATTTTATTTTATTAAAGACATGTGAGAAAGGGCGCTCAGAGTCCGAAGGTGTTGGAAGGTTAGAGAATAACCACATTATATAATTAAATAATAAAACATATATATTTAACAAAAAAAAAGAGTACATAAATTTAACTATCATTTAAAAATAAAAACATTAAATGACATAATAATTACATTAATTAATCAAGGAATCTGAAAAACAATCTCATTATAAAATTATATAAAAAAATTAACAAATGCAGATAAAAAAGATCAAAACTATTATATAAAATCTAATTGTTAGTCCGAATTTAAAGTCCAATTACTTGCGTATACACTTAACATACCCAGAGAGAGAGAGGGTATATTCTTCTGCTTCTTCTTTCTTCCTTATTTTACAATATTGTTCTTAAAAAGGATAACTTGAGTATTGCAATAAATTGTAACTGGTACAGTTTATATGACGAGAGACTAGACACTACAGACGACGGATGCACAAAAGACAACTCTGTAACACAGGACTGAAGGAGACTGACTAACTGACAACTGACAACTGAGGTTCTGACTTCTGACTAACTGCTCAGCATCTTCTGACCAACATATCTTGAAGTTTTTCCCTTTTACTTTTTTAATGCCTATGAAGTCCACCAATCCAACCACATTCCCAGAGAGGTTCGAATCGAACCCAATTATCCAATTGGAGGAATTCAATTTCTCTCCTCCCCAGGAATGCTGATGAACAGCTATCAAGATTGCTTGTTAACTTCTTTCTCATGAACTTATAGATTTTTTCTGTGACCTATAAGGTATAAGTTTTTTTTTCTTCTCTCCCTCTCCGAGTTGTTTATGAGTTTATTTTAACCTATATGATCGTGCCAATCTCCTATTTCGCTTCGTCTAAAATTTTTTTGAAATTCTTTTAATAACATTCCTGTCTGTTTCCAATAATTATCTGAATTCATTAACTTATTAATTTCTGCATTATTTTATTATTTACTACTATTATTTCTTTAAATTTAAATGATATTTTCTTCTCGTTTTTCGCACAACACATTTATTTTAAATTGAAAATGAAACTGGACATCGTTACTTATCGTTACAGCATAATTATTCAGAAATCATAATATTTTGTAAATAATAACATAAAATATATTTAAATATAAATAGTATAAAAAAAAGTATTAATTATGATAAAAAGTAAGATAATATAATAATCGCGAAATGGGTGTGATTTTACAACATTACCTACAAATTATAACTGAAGTTGCCAAAAACAAAAATAAAAACTGGCCATTTTTATGGTCTAAAATATTATAATCCATTGTTCATTGTGTACAATCATGCCTTCAAAAAATTTTTCTGTGAGTTGCTCATTTATTAAATCACTTATATGACTTTGACATATTATCTGTATAGTTTCTCTTAAATAGGCTTCTTTTTGGTTATTACATACTGTTAAGACTTTGGCTTGTTACATTTTTTATTTCCATATTATTTTCATAAACGATTTTAGCCAATATTATCAAAAAGCCTTTTTGTTCTTATATTGTTATGTTTACAGAATCAGTTCTGTAGATTTTTCTTAGTGATGCCTATATAATGCTCTTATTTCTCCAAATCATGATTATACAAAGGAATCTGATAGAGACTCAACCTATACTTCTCACTATATTTTTTGTTTTTTAGAGCATGAAAAACTGTAGGACCTCAAATACTTCTATAGAAAAAACACAAAAGTTCAAACAGCCTATCAGCAAGTAACACTTTTAATAGAGTATTAAAAGTGTTACTTGCTGATACGCTGTTTGAATTTTTGTGCTTTTTCTATAGATTCAGTATGAAGCAGATTGATTTCTACATATTTGGTGCTCAAATATTTCTTTTTAAGTAACTGCTTATATTACACAATATAGGAAAATAAACAAGCATTATACAGCAGTATACAATAAAAGTTTTTAATCCAAGAAACATTTTTGGTTGGTAGTTACAACCATCATCAGTTCACAAGAGAATACAAATAATAATAAATTAAAGAACAAAATATTCATTCTAAATTTTAAAAATTTAAAATAATCACATGCTATGGCTAGAACATAAAACTGAATTAAATTATAAGAGATATTTTTTTTAAACAAGAAATAAACAACATTACTCATACTAGAGAAGAATAAATCACTATAAAAACATATAGAAATACAGAGGTGGACTTTCACATAGGTGGTGGTAGCCACTTCGGGCCCCGCAATTCATGGGCCCCTTACTTTATGATAGTAATACATATTTAATTTTTTAATATAGTTTTTAACAAGATTTATACATTACAATAATGTTTCTAAATCTAAAAACACTCATACAATTAACCCAATAGTTTTATAACAGACTATGAATACCATGAATATGACTCATACTTAGGTAAACAATGTAACAAAATTCAAAGAATCTTTGAATCAAAGAAACACAAAGTAATAACAATATATCACATATCAGACTAACATTTAGTGAAGGAATAGAATAGCACCGGCTCTAGATATTTTGTCACCTGAGGCAGCATCACATACAGGATGGACTGCTCAATGTTAGAAAAATGAAGCTGTCCACTACATTGGTTTTCCTCACCACCAATGTGGTGGATGCGAATGTAAATTCAACAATATAGCAAATTGACTTTGTTTTGGGTTTTGGTGGCCAGATGTATCCCATTTATGTTAATAAGTATGGTGACCAGATCCTAATAATTAATAAAAAGAGTGTAGTATTTTAATATCGAGTATTAGACCACGTGATCCCACCATTTCAGTGGCTTCATTTTTGCTGGTAACTGGCCATTAACTCAGTCCATTCAGTATGGGCAGCATTAGAAAATGGCATCCCCTTTCTCTTCATTCACATACATTAATACATAAACATATCTAATACTTTGGAACCAGGAATGTAATGACGTCAGATACATAATCACTAAGAAACATATAAAAGACTATTTGTTTTTTCAAAGCAACAAATAGTTAACAAAATACTACAAAAAAAATACATTTATAATACATATAATAAAAATGATATAGTTTAATTTTTCTTGCTTTTAATGATGCAAAATCATTAATAATTGTTTCAAAATCAACTTGACTAGTTATTCCCTGTTCAATTGATAGAATTGCCAGGTTAGATAATTTTTCTTGGGCAAGTAATATCTATGTTAAAACAATAATAATAAAACATATCTGTGATTATGATATCCTGATTGTGATATGCCAATGCAGAAAAACATGAGCATCTGTCTAAATAAAATAAATATTTGTTTCCTTAATATTTTCCCACATTGACATATTGCAATCAGGAAATATTATATTATAATCGAAAATATGTTTATTTAAGTTATTATTTTTTAACATAGATACCACTTTATTTTCATTAAAAACTGTATATAATACAATTCTAAGTTTACTATCTCCCAAACCTACCCAAGTTTTTGTATATTTCTCAGTGATTATGCATCTGACATCATTACATTCCTGGTTCCAAAGTATTAGGTATGTTTATGGATTAATGTGCGTGAATGAAGTGGCACCATTTTCTAATATTTCCTCAGGTGACAAAATATCTAGATATGGTGCTGTTGTCAAGATAAATATAATTAAGTTTGTGTGTGAAGTTGTAACTGCATTTTTATGCCCTCTCATTATTTTCGCATAAGGTGACTGCCTTGCTCGCCTCACACTAGATATGGCAGTGTGGTAGAAACTCATAATGTAATTTGTGATAAAATAGCAGCAGGAATTTCTATAAAAACAACTATTTACAAGAATGTATTAAATAATTTTCAGTTAATTTTTGAACATGTGTAATGACTAAGAAAATAAATATATTTTAAATCTATCAAATCAGTATAAAAATGATATTGATGCACATTATTTTAATGATGAAGTCCATCATTTTTTAAAATATATTAAAGAAGAAAATATCAGATATCCCTTTAAAATGCATAAAATAATAAATGATGGCTTACAATTGTTTTTTACCCCATGTTAAATCAATTAAAAAAATTTTTTTAACTTTATAATATGTAGCCCAAGTGGAGAAAAGTCATTCTCAGCACTTAAATGAATAAAAAATTATTTAAGGAATAGTCTTGGGCAAAATGATTTACAACATTTATCAATAATGTTTATAGAAAATAATGTGACACAATATCTTAATTTTGAAAACATTATTGATAAATTAGTTCAGTGGATTAAAGCACTAATAGCAGTCAGAAACTAATAAAATAGTCTTTTAATACTAATCAAAACAGTAAAAACGTTTTCGGTATCTTGGATACCCTCCTCAGTTACATAGAATACCTTATGGAACATAAATCGAACAATATAAAATTTTTTAAAAATTACAACAGCATAGAATATATATTTTAAAGTTACAAAATATTTAAACATTAATTATTGATATATATGCTGTATCTAAAATAGAAAAGTACTGTCATAAATAAAAAATTTTTGATATAAATTAATGTTATATGTAGTTTGTAGTGCTATTGTGATTAAAGCTTTAAACTCCGCAATAGGAAGTACGGTGGCTGAACATCTGATTAAGGGAACACAAAAAGCAGCCTTTAACATAGCACTTGTCAAGCCTTTCTACTAGTACAACGTCAACATTGAATGGAGTCAGGCTTGAGTTGTCAAAACAGTAAATAAAGCAGAGAATATTAGATGGCTGAGGCCATTATTACTGAACCAAAAACAAAAATATACTGCTTTTTGAGGTAATACAATTGTAATATCACACTATAGCACTCACAAGCAGTCCAAATAATTTTATTCATTTAAAAAACTTTCCACAGGAACGTTTTCGGCTATGTTATAGCCATCATCAACTCATGCATTACTTACAGTTTCTAAAAATAGATACATTATAGAACATCCGCAGTGCATTCTGTTCTTATTCTTTTTTAGAACAGTTCTAAATTCAAATTTATAAAAATGTTTGTTTACCAGTCTTTTGAACACTTGTTCCAGTTTTCCAGAGGTAAATTAAAACTGGTTTTATAAAAAATTGATAAGAAAATATTTTGGATTTATAATATGAAATAAAAATAAAAGTGTAAAACATAAAAATAGAATCAAATCTGTTCCACTCAGTACGTCTGTATAAATACACATTCTTACAGTTTCTTAGAGTGTACTTCCATGCCATCAGGAATCCCTCCTTATCTCTTTCATTTATTTTCTTTTCTTGCTGGCTCCTTTTATACAGGGCGAATCCAAAAAACTGGGCAAAACTTTACGGGGTGATAGAATGCAGCTATATGAGCAATATTCATCAGAGAATGTATGGTCGGAACACAAGCAGTGAGAAGTAAAAGGTAGAGTCACATGTAAAGAATTAACACAAGAATGAGAGGAGATACATCAGAAAACATTTTAATAACAGGAATGTAATTGATGTACATGTTCAAAGAAATTGCTCAAAAGTGCTTCTGCCACCTGTAATGCAGGCTTTACACTTGTTGGCGATATTCAGGAAATGTCTGGTGTCTTCGCATCAGTCCCTATCCCGCAGGTGTAAAGCCTGCATTACAGCTGGCAGAAGCACTTTTGAGCAATTTCTTTGAGCATGTACATCAATTACATTCCTGTTATTAAAATGTTTTCTGATGTATCTCCTCTCATTCTTGTGTTAATTCTTTACATCTGACTCTACCTTTTACTTCTCATCGCTTGCATTCTATCACCCCGTAAATTTTGCCCAGTTTTTCAGATTCACCCTGTATATGTGTAGTTTCTCCGCTGTGTAAAGCTTATCCAGGTCTGTGACTATACTAATAATTTCAGCTTCTTCCCATTTGATCTTAACGTTAGCTTCATACGCCCGTCTTGAAACTGCCATTGTTAAGCTCCCTCTACTGATATCCTGTCTTTCAAGTTTCTTGTTGTGACACCTATATACACTTCTTTGGTATTCTCATTGGTGTTCTCCAACGGTACTCTATAAATCCCCGAGCTCTCTTCATGGCTATATTTTTCTTTAACATTTCACAAGACTCCAAATATTGTCTGCCCTCTCTTATATGCCAGCTTTCTTTTTGTCTTCTTTAGGATTCATCTAACTGTTCTGGAGGTTCTCATAGCATCTGGGACCACCTTGAATTTAGTGGCATTTGCTTGATCCTGGAGGAAAGTGGATGGTTCTGCTACATTGTTAACCTATTAGTTGAAGTACTCTCGCTTACTAATTTTTTCACAAATATCTCCGTATAACTGTGTTTAATTGCTATATTGATTATGGTCCAAATCTTGTTATCTTTCAGGATGTCACTGCTGCAGGGAGTGTTAGCCCTGTTGATATATGTCTTTATTGCTGCTTTCTTGTATGTCCATGCATCATTAGATCACTTAGGGATTATTATGGGTGTCATGTTGGGTTTCCTATAAACTGTTGTTTTCAGGATTGTATTTTTGATCTCGATTCCAACATTCAAGAAGTGTATCGTACTCTTTCCTACCTGGTCCAGGGATAGTTTTAATTCATATGTCTGAGAATGTCTGAATCAATTCCTCTGTGTGGTCTATGTTTTTCCATACCATAAAGATGTCGTCAACATAATGGAGGTATAGGTGTACTTCTATTAATAATGATCTTACCTTTGTTTCCTCTAAGGAGTGTATTACAATTTCTGCCAGCTGTCCTGCGAGGGGGCTTCCAATCGGCAGCTCTCTAGTTTGTCTCTAATACTTACTTTTGAACTAATAGAATAAGTAGTTGCATAGGAGGTCGGCTAGATCTCTGTAGAGTGCTGGGCTTGCTTGCTCCGAATGTAAATTGGTTAAGAGAAACCTGTATAAACAGAGGAATACCGGGGCGATGTTCAGCGATGGATAAAGTTTTTCGAAGTCACACACTGCAAAGGTTTCATCTCCTTCAAGTTGCATTTCTTTAAGCCTTTGTATGAATTCTGTTGCAGAATTGATCACACAGCAGTAGCCTACAAGTCTGTTAGTAGTTAATAGTTATTCTAATATTATAATTAACAAACAACCTGAATATCATGGTTGTTAAAGAAAATCATGAACTTATGTTAGAATCACAATGACAAAAATATATTAGTATACCTAATTATAATAGAATAAATATCAAACATACTTAAATACACACTAATTAGGGGAATTACCCTCAAATCAAACCAAATAATACAGCCAAATCTCCCCTAGTGGAATAAATCTGAATTAAATTTTTCTAAGGATTAATTTTTTGAAATCAAAGCTATGGTGCCACCATATTATAGTATAATTATTAATTACTAAATGGCACCACCTTATATGCTCATTTAATATTAACTGCTTACACTCTTACTTCAATAACTAAAGACAAGCACAACTAGCAGTTGAGAATAACATAAAAACTTTACTAAAACAAACGTTTTTGGCTAACTAAAGCCATCCTCAGGTTTTACATGCATTTAATTAAAAAGGCATTCTAGAACAAAATATATACTGTTATAAGAATGCTTCCAGTTCTGCAGAAAATTTAAATACAAATTCAAATCTTTTACAAGTTACATAACAGTATTTGACAGCACATAAACATAAAAAATAGAAATAAAAAATAAAATAAAAATAGAATTAAATACAACGATATCCATAGAATGAATAATGTGTCCATGTCCTAACCCTACAATCTTACATTCATATACATGGCATAAATACGTTTCAAACATGTTAATTCTACTTCTTAACAGCAAATTCCCATGCTTTAGATGTATCCTGTATTTTATCGTTCAATAAACTCTCCTTATTCTCTCTACGTACTACCTCTAACGCTTCCATTAAATATTTATAGTCAGTCTTCTCTATCTGCCTTATTACTTTAGCTCTATTCCAAAAAAATACTACTAAAAACTACTTCCATTAAATATTTATAGTCAGTCTTCTCTATCTGCCTTATTACTTTAGCTCTATTCCAGTGTACCTCCAAATCTTTGTCATACGCTTCTATTGCGAGGGCTGTATTCAAGTTACCTTTACAAATATCATTTTTATGTTCAGAAATTCTCTGCTCAAGGGTTCTTGACGTGACACCAATATACTTTGAGCATTCACCTTCTTTCACTCTCATTACTAGGATTTCGTATACTCCCGTCCTTTCCGTTTCCATCCAAGGCTGTTTCTCATTCCTTAGTCTATTATAAATAGTCGGGAGTCTCCTACTCACCAGTTTTTTGTCTTGACCTTTTAATATCTTTTTAATGAAACTATACTTACCTAAATCGTGGGGTATAGGCATAAAGGCATTCGTTCTATCATCACTTACTTGTATGTCTACTATATTTTCATTCTCACTTTTCTTATTAAATACTCTCTCCTTCACTTCATTGTAAATACTTAAAATAAACTGCTTCTTTTAGCCATGATCTTTCTCTATCTACGATATAGTCTACCTCTTTCTTCCTATCTTCTTGCTTATGGCAGTATATAAGGAGCTTAGAGTCCGATATAGTCTATAGTTTCCAACCATCCTTAAAACTCTATATTAGATATGTGGATGATCCTGTTAACACAATGGACGGATGACACTGAGGTTGATAAACTAGCAGAAAGTTTCACTATTGAAGCATATGGTTTGGTTTTAAAGAAAGAACAACAAAGCAAGAATGAAATCAACTACCTTGATATACAAATAATAATGGAAGGAACTGACATAATAACATCCGTTTACTGCAAGCTAGCATATGAACCTGTCATTATTCTAAGCTGATCCAAACACCCAATGGTATATAAGAAAGCCACTTTTTGGTTCTTCTTTAGAAGGGCTAGTATATACTGCCATAAGCAAGAAGATAGAAAGAAAGAGTAGACTATATCGTAAAGATAGGAAAAGATCATGGCTATAAGAAGCAGTTTATTATAAGTATTTACAATGAAATGAAGGAGAGAGTATTTAATAAGAAAAGTGAGAATGAAAATATAGTAGACATACAAGTAAGTGATGATAGAACGAATGCCTTTATGCCTATACCCCACGATTTAGGTAAGTATAGTTTCATTAAAAAGATATTAAAAGGTCAAGACAAAAAACCGGTGAGTAGGAGACTCCCAACTATTTATAACAAACTAAGGAATGAGAAAAAGTCTTGGATGGAAACGAAAAGGATGGGAGTATACGAAATCCTAGTAGCGAGAGTAAAAGAAGGTGAATGCTCAAAGTATATTGGTGTCATGTCGAGAACCCTTGAGCAGAGAATTTCTGAACATAAAAATGATATTCGTAAAGGTAACTTGAATACAGCCCTCGCAATAGAAGCATATGACAAAGATTTGGAATTACACTGGAACAGAGCTAAAGTAATAAGACAGATAGAGAAGACTGACTGTAAATATTTAATGGAAGCGTTAGAGGTAGTACATAGAGAGAATAAGGAGAGTTTATTGAACAATAAAATACAGCATATACCTAAAGCATGGGAATTTGCTGTTAAGAAGTGGAATTAACATGTTTGAAATGTATTTATGCCATGCATATATATGTAAATCGTAGAGTTAGGACACAGACACATTATTCATTCTATGGATATCGTTGTATTTAATTCTATTTTTATTTTATTTTTTATTTCTATTTTTTATGTGCTGTCAAATACTGTTATGTAACTTGTAAAAGATTTGAATTTGTATTTAAATTTTCTGTAGAACTAGAAGCGTTCTTATAATGGTATATATTTTGTTCTAGAATGCCTTTTTAAAACTAAATGCGTGTAAAACCTGAGGATGGCTTTAGTTAGCTGAAAACGTTTGTTTTAGTAAAGTTTTTACGTTATTCTCAACTGCTAGTTGTGCTTGTGTCTTTAGTTATTGGCACCACCTTAGTTCAAAATTCAAAACTTTAATTATTAGCTGAATAGATGGTGGCACCATGCAAAGTCGCGAATTAGAACAAATTGAATACTATTAATTATAACTAAGCCTAACGGTTAGCGACTCTGCAAATTCCAGAGTTCTGCCTGAGCTCAGGTCTTTTTCTTAAGTTCTAACTTAAAACTAATTAATTACAAAACAATTTAACAACAATGTAATGTCTAACTGATGAAACGAAATTGAAAATCAGAACTTAAACTAAAAGTACCGATTAAGTGTTAGACTGGAACAAACAAATAACGATGTTAGAACTTACACTAATAAATTGAAGAAATTCTCAAACAAGTTAAATGACAAAAAAATATAAATTTATTAGACTCAAAACACTTACAAAAGTGTTAATAAATGCTTTATTGAAACTATAATAAAGCAACAATAAATTAATCGACAAAACTGGTTTAATCCAACTCAAATATCAACAATCAATTATTCACAAAAAAAGAGAACCTTAAATACTACTAAAATTCTACTACCTCCACCTCCGATATAAACTTCAAACAATCGTTGATCTTTACAAGAAACTCAAAATGTCACTTTCACCAATTTTACATCAAGACAACACCTCTCGTTATCAAACAACACCTCTGGTTATCAAACACCTCAAAAAACTTGTTGATTACTTCGATCGTCGATCTTTTATGCGGGTGACTTACAATCCCGCACTTCGCTCATTTGCATACTTAGACGTAAATATTTGTTAGCTTACAGAGTAATTCATTCATGTCATCCTCTTACACTTAATTTATCTACCAAGCAATACTTCGATACGGATCATTCTTACATTCGCATAATGGACCAGTGGTAATATTATTTAGATAAGATGACGTCATTAACCGGGATAGCTCTTCCAGAGAATGAGTTCCGATTCCGTATCACATGCTTGCTAACGACGGAGGTGGAGAACATGGGAAGTAAGTTAACT
This sequence comes from Olivierus martensii, assembly GCA_000484575.1. NCBI lineage: Eukaryota > Metazoa > Arthropoda > Arachnida > Scorpiones > Buthidae > Olivierus > Olivierus martensii. The sequence goes on from AYEL01053253.1 coordinate 37,975, forward strand.
TTTAAACTAAAATATAATACGTTAAAATAATAGGAAAATAATAATAAATAATAGAGTGCATAATAAAATAAAATTAAAACAGGTCAAAGTTAACTTCCTTACAACCATAGTCTTCATTTAAAAAATTAATTGTTAGAAATATTTAATTCAGACTTATTCTATTAGGAGAGTTTTGGTTGTAGTATTTGGTTTAAATACAGGCGTACCTTGACTTTCGCACAATTCGCTATTTCGCACATTTTTAAAAATTCAACTTTTTAAATATTTTTGTCAATAAGAAAAAAATTTCTTCCATAAAGAACGCTCCAAAGTGCTGTAGCTCACTCTACATTCTCAGACACACATTACTTCCCACAATAGCAGATTTCTCAGAATCGTAATCACTATTGTTTTGTTCTGATCAAGAGGTCAAAACAGTTTGGGCGGATTGTTTAAACGCGTTTTAGACCTCGTCAAGAGGTCAAAACAGTTTGGGCCAATTGTTTAAACGCGTTTTAGACCTTGGCAGCAGTCTGAACCACAGTTTTATAAAATTTGCATTGCATAAATGATGCGTCTTAGCAGATGTGGCTCAGACAAGGTCTAGAAAACTGGTTTCTAAAGTACAATATATTTCTAGACCAGCCACTACCCACGTTTAGAATCTAGATCGTATCATCTTGCACCTGCGTTAAATTTTCATAGTTTATAGACCAGTTTCCAACGAACATCCGGTTGAACATGCGCACTAGAATTAGAGGTTAAGATTCATCCGGCTTGCTTATATTATATATGTTGTTTGTCGATTTGGTGACGTAAATACTCTATAAAATTTAAAAAATGCCGACCTTGCCTTTATCTTATCCCTAATTAAACACTCCTGAGTTCATTAGTGAAGGTCCCATGTGGGGCAGAAGCCCTATTCTCAAGTTATGGGGCTCGGAATCATGATTTTTATGATTTTCTGCAAAACTTTTATAGATAATCGGATATTTTAAATGATTTTAAATATATCTTATCATTCCGAATCGAATGCAATCAATTTAAATAAGTTACAACTTACCTTTACGAAGTTACGCGATTTTTTTCACTTACGACGATATATTCATTCTGAAGCTTGGTAGAATTCTTGGATATTTATATTTTTTACTGTTTTGTATGTAAAACATCCTATTAATTAATTATATTACATTCGATCAATTTTCCACACTGAATAATAATAAATCAAATATAGAACTTTGAAGATTATGTTTGTCAGTCAGTCGAAAGAGTGTTCAAACAGTGATAAATGAAGTATAGTGGAAAGAAGGCAAAATTTTATTTTGAATGCTGCCAATTAGTTGAGATTATGTTCTTCACAAACTATTTATAACTTATTAATGATTATATTGGGGATTGAGATATATTATAATAGTGAAAGTTAGCAACATTTAATATTTCGAAGTATTTGTATTCAATCTGGTAAATAGTTATTCTTTTCATGAACAATTAGCAGCACATAAGTAAAACTTGTCCAAAACAACTTTAAAAATCAAGGATTGAGTGTATTAATAAATTGAAACTTACCCAACCATACGAGTACATCTGGCCATTGACATTTAGGCCTATCTTTCATTTCACTCGAAAATAATGAACGATTTCGTTCATCATATGGATCGGGATAATGTTCTCCACAAACTGTCAACTTTTCTTTATTCTTCGATGTTCAAATTATTAAAATATGCACTAGTCATATTCAAATATATCCACGCTATAAATCAATCCGATTCAATAATTGTTGATTCAAAACTGAAGAAACGCTTACTCTCACTTTTAAAAAGGAAGTTCGTTAGCCCTTTCTTCCGGTAAAAAATACCCGGATGTCAATGTTTTTGTTTATTTTGGAAACTGGTCTATAGAATTCTCCATATTTAATTTGAATTATTATTGAGTGAAATATTTAAAGAATATATTAAATGTTTTAAGTGTAATTTAAAACATTCTTCA
>AYEL01053259.1:0-18066 GCA_000484575.1 Olivierus martensii
TTAAATAATAATAATGAAAACATTTCAAAATAACTAATATACAGTACATTTACTAAGCCTAAGCGGATGAGTTCTCTCACTCAATAGAAAATACGTTGTATAATAATATAAATTCCAATCTTCTTCTTCTTCCTGTTAATATGGAGGATATGACCCATAAATTCCAATCTATACTAAATACCTTTTATAAATAACTAACGTTAACTTCGATCCACGAGTTACGATCAAACGTCTTAAGAAAACAAGATGGCTACTAGAAACGAAAGCTGCTTATGGGAAACAGATTACTACGTAATATTATTATTCAGTATAGTTCTATATTTTAAAATAATAAAATATCCTTTATTATTTAAATGACTTTCGAAATATTAATACTGGTCAATGTCTTGAAAAATTATAAAAGTTTTGCATTCAAGAAAAAATACACAATCAACTAACTGAGAGGCGCTGTGGTACTGAAATTTCCTTGTTTTTAGCTGTGTCCCATCTGTATTAGTAATCTGTGCTTAGTACTCTTACTGAGTGGAAAGTGGCGTCATCTGTTGACAAAAAAAAGAAAAAGTCTTATTGTGGAAATATTGTTCATGGAGCCAATGTTCATTCAGCTTCAGCGCTACTAATAGCGATTGTCTCCATAATGACTTTAAATATAGTGGAAATATTTGTTTACTTGTTTAATTATTGAATAAATAAATAAGCAAACAAAAAGAACAAGGGGCTCGCAAATAAAAGACAAATTTAACAATGGACTCTCGTGAGCCCTCGCGAGACCCCTAAAGCTCATCACTGCTTAAGACTACATTACAAAATTATATATATTTTTGTAAATATATTATATTTTTATTTAAAACAGAGACATATTACGTCAAGATCATAGATGTATTGGTCAAGACACATTCATAGTCAAGATCATCGATAGTCAAGATATAGAATCAAAGTATTGTTTTGATGTTTCAAATCTACACAAAATTGTCATTCCTTTATTTTATAATTGCTATAATTATTGTTCGGTGAACTTATAATAAATACATAAACATATAACAAAAAATGTTTGTATTCAATTCATATTTTAGATTCTTCTGTAGCAGTGTTTCCCAAATGTTCCGCGGAACAGTGGTTTCACACGGAAGATCAATGAGTGTTCCGTAAAAAATTATTAAAATTAATATAAGTATCATATGATTTAATTAAAATACTTTGCCAAGTTGAAACTGGAGTCGCTAATTTATTTTACATAATTACAATTTGATAATAAATGTTTGTTTTGCCTAATTTATTTATCTACCTATACTATAAAATAACGAAGCTATTCCGTAAAAATTAAGAATTTTTGAAATGTTCCGTCATAGAAAAAGTTTTGGAAACGTTGTTCTACACAATTATAACCAATGGCGGAGCTAGAAATTTATCCAGGGGATGAAGCTAAAAAAAAATTAAGAAATATCGAAGGATCTTTTGAAATATCGAATGTTGTTCGAATAAAACTGAAACTCGAAAATGCACAAAATTATGCATTATATATTTTATTGATTATGATTGGTTTATACCAATCGAATCTACTGTATAAATAATAATCACTGAATAAATCATAGTACAAATATTAGTAAGTACTATGATTAAATATATAATTTGGTTAACTCCATACTCTAATATAAATCGTAGCAATAATGTAATTCAAACGTTTATAAGTATCATATTATACTTATAAACGTTTGAATTCACAAAATATCTTAAGTATATTATTATACTTAAGATATTTTGTGAATTCACTCTTCAAAGTTAGAAATATATTTTACGTCTTTTAAAATGATTTTCACTTTAAATGCAACTTGCAAATAAATTTAACGTAATATAGTCGTATACATCTTAAAATATGATAAATGTAGAGGTTAACTTCATAAGGAAATTTATTTGTTTTAATCAGTAGTTGAAGTCCATCGAGGAAAAGGAGTGAAAATGCGTGTTGTCTTCCTCTGTATGTGATTTGTGAAACTGATCATTTTTGCTGAATTTTAATAAAGTTTTATAATTTGTTAGCTATCCTCAATTTAAAACCAGATAAACATGAATATTCTCAGTGCATCGTAATTTATTTAATATCTTTCTACTGTCAAAATCTCCTTCCATATATTTTATCGAATTATTTTTAATTAATATATAAAATATGCTTAAAAATCTTTTTAACCGTGAAACCTTGTTAAAAATTTTCCAATTTGAGTGCTAAATCAATTTAAATTCCATGGATATTTAAAAACTTGGAAGGATTCTGGATGAATAAACTGTCCCATTTGTCGATAACCTGGTCGATAATATACAGTAAGTAATGCTTTGTTCAGACGGAAATTAAAACTACAGTCAAGTGTGACAAGTACATTAAAAAACGTATGTGGAAGGAATCTGTTATCTAAGTAGTAAAGTTACGGCATACTGCCATAATTAAATTTATGCGAAAGATAATTTGATTGCTGAAAGCTTCCAATATAAATACTTCGACCAAATAAATTCGATGGGAATAGCAGATGTTTATATAATGACGTATGATTCACATCAACTTCGCTGTTGAGATCCGCCACGAACTATAGAGGACGCTACGTGCCGTGGAAAGGGTGAACAACACAACTCAGGAAGCTTGTCAGTAGGATGTAATATCTAGCATTCAATAATCCCGTACGAAATTCTGAAAATTCTCGTATTTTTGTGTATTTTTAAAATCATCGTACGAAATTCTGAAAATTCTCATATTTTTTGTGTATTTTTAAAACCATTCTCGTACTTACCATTAATGAAAACTTATCTGAAAGGGTTAGTTAGAGAAAGAAATGTGGTAAACATGATAAACTTTTTCTTGAATTTAGAAACATTCATATACCAAATAATAAATATTTTATTATTTTTTGGTTTTACTATGTTAATTTTTCATTAACTTGAATATTATTCGGAATCGGATAATAAATCAATTCCTTCAATGCTGATTTCAGCTGAATCTAATTCTTCAGCTACGGATATATTAGCACTATCGTTATTTTCATTATTCAAATTATTAATTTTAATTAAAATGATAAAACTTGATTGATTTGATAAAACTTGATTGATTTACCAAGAAATCGTTAATAGTACCATCAACAATTTAAGTTTTCTGATAATGTTTTTATATGTTTAAGACAAGCTCCCTAAATACTTGTATAATGAATATAATTTGAGTTTTATTGAAAACCTATATTACGTTTACATTATTTTATTACAAAATTACTTGTTATAATAATGTGATAACCCCTAAATATAGCTTAAATGGAATATGTCCATCATCTCTTTATTTGAATAGACTAAGACTATACTCATTTCTCATTGATTAGAAATGAAGAAAAAAAACTAACTTGTAAGTATGCAAACTGATAGACTACTTTTTGTTGAAGAAAAATTTTTGATTTTTATTCTTAAAGAAAGAATTCTGAAAATTATCATAAATCTCGGGTACGAGATAGACGTAGGCTCGCATCTAGTACATATATCCAAAATTCCCGTATGTTTACCAGGATTCTCGCACATAATTAACCTCGAAGCTTGTTCATGTGCTGAAAAGATTCACCCTTTGAATAGTTCCAAAACAATCCGCTAGAGGTCATATCGAAGTTTGGCGCAATAGATACAGGCGAGAGTACAAGATTCCTTTACTGCTGTCCGAAGGGTGGCCCATGATTCGAGTCGATTAAGACAGTGGTGGTTCTGACAACTGAATAGCGGGATAAATCGATATATATTAGAGATTCGCGTTTTTGTGCGGCAGATTTCGGTGAGAACGGATGGAAAAGTCCCGAGTGCTATCCGTGTCTGCATCGCGGTGTACATAAATCATGTTGCCGGCCACTATGAGCGAACCGGAAGTGGACGAAGTTGCCTTTCTGACAGGCGAGTTCTATTTTGTAATTATCCTATAAAATGGTTCACTTTCATATTGCTAGTAACACGACGAAAATACGAAGATCAACAGCAATTTTATTTCTTTTGAATGTATGTGTCGTGGATGTTCAAAAAAAATATCGCACTGTCTCACATATTCACTTAATGCCAATCGCCAGGCAGCGGCGGATTGGGAAAACAATATGAGCTACTGTAATACACTATCCTTACAAACTTGGTTTATGTGATAGTAAGCTACAAAGTCATAATCGGTCCGATGCTATTTTATTTAAAATGAATCGACAATAGCGAAGGATGGAAATTCAAATTAAATAAGATATTAAATCAGTATAAAATTAATCTGATGCGTTAAAAACCCATATAAAAATTTTCAAGTTAAGCTGAAGAGAGAAAGTTCGAATTATTAATATTTTTTATGGGGAAAATGTATCAAGATTATTAAAATAATCTTGATACATTTTCCCCATAAAAAACAAGTTATCTATTTCTAATCCAATTTTTCCTAATACTCCAAAAAATAATCTGACATACCTATGGTTTTACAGAATTTCCACTTGTATAACTAATATAATAATTAACCTCGAGCAAAAATTGCTTAAAATATAGATCAAAAATAGTTTTAACTGAAAATGATCCATTTATTATTGTTAGATGACCAACTTTATCTAGAGCCAACCCGGAGATATAGCCTTACCAGAGTTATCACAAGCCCGTGACATTCGATATGTGTTTTCACGTCATTTATATACCCTTCTAATACATATTGTATGGTATGCTCTGTTTTTGTTATTGATCTCTTTCATCAATTTTACCATATTTTTCTGTTTGCTATTAAAATAACACAGATGTTTAACTTTCTTTTTGATGATGTCTGGGTTTGGCTGATATTGTAATCATTATCACTTTAATTATCGATGTTGTGCAAAACATATTCAGAACTCAGGATTTACAAAGTTAAAAATTTAAATAAAAACTAGTATTAATTCAATATAAAACTCAACATCTAAAGATAGAGTCAAAGACTGCCTTTAAGTTACCCAAAGTTGTGGGCCCACTATAATAACACTTAATTTGAAAGGAGAGCATGATGCAACAATGGATGATTTATTAAATTGTAAATTGTTAGTTATGCAAATAGTGTTGCCAAACTGTGGGAATTTTGTGCCATGTCCATTTGAGATCAAAAGCAGTGTTGTTTTCATCCTCTATTTTTTATTTTTAAAATCACCATATGGTCATTGCATTTCCTTTCACACACTTTAAAAAAGAAAACCAGGATTTAGGTGTCCCAGGAAAGGTTTTCTCAGAACATGGGACTTAGAATGTCAAAATGGGACAATCCCAAGCAATCCAAAATGGTTGGTCATCCTAATTGTTGTTTGTCTAAAGCTACTACTTCAGTTTTTAAGTAAATTGCTAGCAAGAAAAATCTAATTTATAAAGATATTCTAGCTTTATTTTTATATTATATAACTTAAAATCTCTCTGTAATTATATAATATGAATAATGAAACAAACTAGCACACTTCCCAATAATAAATAAAACATTGTAAAATTAAAACAACATATATACTTTATGTAGCTAGTCTACTCCTTGGCAGAAAATATATAATAAATATGATAATATGATGAATATCTACAATTTACATTATTATAATATTATGAGCTATAATATCTGGACTGAAGGAAACAAATGCTCATATTCTACATCCTTCTTTACACAGCACCATAGAGTTAATAAAAATAAATAAGGATTATTAGAGATTTTTATAGGATATTGTCATCTTAGGAGACATTATCTAATTGAGATTGCTGGCAATCCTGTCTGTAGATATCATGATGAAGATGAAGCTGTTTCATATATTATGCATTTGTATCATTGTTATTACTGTATAATAAGCAAATTGATTATGGTCATTTTTAGCATACATGATTCTCTAGTAGATCTCAATAATAATTGTGAATTTCATTCAAATCTGATGATAACTGCATTGACAGCAGATATCCAGACAGATGATCCAATATCAATCATTTTTGATAGGCTTGGTTCCTTAGAAGATCTCAGTAATGGATTAAAAATTTTGCTACCTCTCATTCTAGAAATGCTTGCTTATCCCAAATGAACTTATTTTAAAGCTTTATTACGAATTAAATTAAATGAAATATTATTCAATTGAATGTTTAAAAGTTTTATTGAAAATAAAATTATGAATGCATTTTAACATTTATTATTTATTACATCTTTTTTATACATATATTTATGTCTCCATTTTGTTTGGGAAATTCTTTAATTATGTATATATAATCTATTGAAGATGTTAGATTGGTTTCAATAGTTAGATGAGAAAGAGAATTTAATTTTTCATATGTAAGTTTGGTTTTAAATAGTTTTTTACATATTTCAATACTGAAAATGTCCATTCAGCTAAACCAGTGGTTCTCAACCACTGTGCTGCGGCACACTAGTGTGCTATCAAACCTTTCAAAGTGTTCCCTGAAAAATTAAAAATGAATTGTATGTATGTGTAAGAATTGTATGCATATTTATGACTGTATGAATCATCATCATATATATATTAATAGTCAAACGAGGCTGCTGACAGGATAGCCCTTTTTTGTTCGAACCATTATACTGATTTTTATAAATATGGTATCGTTAGAAAAGTCTAATTTTCGGATGTCTGTGACAACAGATTTTTTTTTATTTAGCCATTTTTTAGGGCCCTAGGGGTCTAAGTTTTATTTTATGACAATAAACATCAATAGATGGTGCTAAGTGTCAAAGTAAGGGGCAACAAATAACTTACCTGCATTACTATTATTGGATTTTTACAGAATTACTTAGCTAAAAGAATTATTACTGATTATGATAGAGGATACTGTTCAGTATCAGTTTGTCTTTAATCAGTATCTTTATATCATAATTTTTTATTGGATGTTTTATTTTAAAGGAAATTTTATGTTGAATTTGCAGTTAAGTCTGTTCTGTATCCATAATTATGATAGTGATATATTATATATCTGAAATGAAATTTACTTATATTTTATCACACAAAGAAATTATAACTATTCATCATGTTGTAACTACTCCCTCCACGGGGGTGCAGCCCCACCCATGGAGGAGGGCCCGTGAGCCCACGAAGTCCATGGGTTGGCCGCACAGGCTCCCAATACGAATTGTCCCCACGGCCCATGGGGAGAGCATTGCCGAGCCCCCACGGGCGCACGGAGCCCATTATTATATTTATGGCATTTCTATTTATTAACAAAATTACTACACATTTAAACTAATGCTTAATAAAATATATAGTAAATAAATTTGCTAGATAAGCTATTATTATACAATATGCTGTTATATAAAGTATTATAAAATTAAATCACAATAGTATATTTCCGCTCATTTATATGAGCGGGTAATTTCTAGTATATATTAACAGTGAAACGTGACTGGCTGGATATCCCTTTTGTAGTCGAACCACTGTACCAATTCCTATAAATAAGGTATCGTTAGAAAAATCTAATTCTCAAATTTCTGCGACAGCCAAAATTTTTTGTTGTTTTTCATAATTTAAAAATTAAATTAAAATTATAGTTTTTCTAAAAAGAAAAATCCGCAGGTGGTGCTATAACTTAATAAGGGTCGTCATTTAATGATCCCGTGTACGAGTATGTCTGTAATCTGAATGTAATAAATAAGAATAAATGTTATAACTTAATAAGAGCCGCCATTTAATGATCCCGTGTACGAATATGTCTGTAATCTGAATGTAATAAATAAGAATAAATACAATATCAGTTAATAAAAGTTTGTTATTAAATCTAGATTATTATTTAAAATATTTAGATGTGCCGCCAAATTTAAAAATATTAAAAAGTGTTCAACAGAAAAAAAGTTGAGAACCACTGAGCTAAACAATATGTAATGGATGTGCAAATGAATATATGGAACATAGTATTGCTTTACCATTTGTAGTGATAGAAGGGCACATTTCTGGTACTATATTTATTTTGGTGTTGTCTTATGGAACAGAAAACAGTAGTCTTTCTCAGACAAGCTCAGATCTGCATAGGACATATATGCTTTCTCCACTATCAATGCAAGTTCAAATAAAAGAAATACAGTACTTCAATTTTGCATAGATAATTGAACTTCTGGCAAAAATGCCAAGCTGGGCCAGTGGTGTACCCAGAGGAGGCAGTCCATCCCGGGCACCAAGCTGAATGGAGGGCCAAGAGCACGGAATATCATTACTATTCATTAGATATTTGTATAAAAATTTTTTATATAATTTTCAGTTCCTAAAAATTACTTAAGAAAATGTATGTTGAAAGTTAAAACATGTGTCTGTTTTGGATGGGGAAGAGGAGGGGGTCAAAAAAATGCCACCCTGGGTACCAAACATTCTGGGTCCACCATTTCCTGGATCTTATTGGCCTAGATGATAATACAGCACTGGGTCCTAATAATGTATATAAATTTCATTCAGATTAATATTTTTTTGAAGTAACAGGTTTGCTTAGCACCATTTCACTTTTACGAAAGACCTACATTACTCCTGTTTTCATTAAATGGAATAAATCTGAAGAGGAGTTTTGCTTTTACAAAAAAAAGTCAGCCAGATGGTGCATTGTAATGCAGTAGCTTACTATCTTAGAAGATTCAGGTTCAGTTCTGAGTCATTGAACCCCCATCCTGTTAGGCTGGTCAGCAGCCAGAAGGTGACAGTCTTTAAAAGTCTCTCCATCAGATACAGTATATACCATGTGTGATATGGTAGCTTAACTGAAAACATAAGTGGTACCATAAGTGAAACTACAGTGTATATACATTATTTTTACTTTATACAGCCTATGTATTTATCATATCATTCATGTTTTTACTATATGTTAGTGTTATTTTAGTTTTTGTGTATTATTTGGTATGATTTGGTAGGTTATATATTTTGGTCTGGAAATGCTCAAAAATTTTTCTCAAATAAATTAATGGTACAGTAGACCCTCCTCTCATTTGGTCTCACTTTAACTGGTCACATTTTTGTTGAGCTATGGGTAGAAATAAAAACAAAAAATGAATAGGTCATTCTGAAAGAAAGAAAGTCCTTGAAATCATAATAAGATATATTGAATAGTAATATAATTCAGCTGCTATTTAAATAATTCCTATAAAAAATTGTTTGTGATTTTATTCAAAAACAAATTTAAATCATAATGGCAAAAGGTTACAGATTTTTTATTTAAGTAAATATTACTTACAAGGGGAAGCCATAACCTCCATCCAACTGATTTTGATCATTCTTTATCATGCAGGTTGGTAGCCATTGAAAAGTAACTTGTGTAAAAGGTCACTATGTACTAAACCAACCTCAAGGGAATTTAATCCAAATAATCCTAATTAATCTTGCCATACTTAATCTCTTGACCACTCATTGATTTAATAAAATAATAAATATTCTAATTACAAGATAGCGTGTAAGCACCACACATTGATTTAATAAAATAATAAATATTCTAATTACGAGATGGCGCTAAAAAATTAGTTTAAATTAATTCAAATTATTAAAATTCTGTTAAAAATCAAGGGATTAAATATGTCAAGATTAATTAGGATTATTAGGTCATTATGCCTTCATTTTTAAAAAAATCAAAGTCAAATGTCATGACACCAGATCGTGCCATTTATATACCTAAAAAATTGCAGCTATTTCAACCAAAACTGCAGTGTAGCATTTAAGGCAATTTCCTGTGGAATTGAATATTGTGAGTTCCAGTCTCCCTTACATACTTTTTTTCCAAGTGAATAAATTAAAATATTACTAACAATAAAACTTCAGGTAAAATCACATCTTTTTTGTCATACTTACGTTTGACAAAATCACTCTTCAATTATTATTCGATCTCTTTCTCACTTTATCTCACTCATTCTCACTCTCTAATTGTCATAATTCACTGTGCATCGGGTGATAAGTAATATATACTGGTAATATATTATTAGATTGTTCCAAAAGTTTCTTTTGCGATCTGCATGCAGCCCATTACATATGCTTTTTAAAGATCAACAGACAGCAAATCTCACAAAAACATGCTTCATTAAAAATTTAAAAAATATAAAATTTTAGCTTGACATTCTATATATATATACCGGTATATATAAATACGTGCCACGTGCCAGCAAAATTATTCTGCATGCGACATTCTATATATATATATACCGGTATATATAAATACGTGCCACGTGCCAGCAAAATTATTCTGCACGCCATTCCTGGCACACGTGCCATAGGTTCGCCACCACAGTATTAGAACATCTGACAAGTATTAGGATGTTCTTATTTTGACTAGGAAATTCTAGTGTTCCCTGAATTCAGGTTTGTCTTGTAACATATACATTATATTGAATAATTCTAATTATATTATTAGTGAAAAATAAAATGTAGCTGCTTTTGATTCACTTTTATATTACACTGTTCTATAATAATTGAAAGAATCTTTCTTTTCTCTTTTAATGTATATATTAAAAGCAAAATGCCATGATTTAATTTTAAGCTAATATTTAATATATAGCTTTCCTAACATGATAATGAAATAAACTATTCTATATGAAATGCATTTTGTTTTTTGTATAGTATAGTTTCTTTCATTAATAGAGATAATAATAATTTATTGTGAAATTGTGACTCTATATTAATTTTCATATAATCAAAAATTAAATTAGATTTCCGGATTATTCGAAGAATTAAACTAATAAACTTTACCTACAAATATGACTTCATCATTATTGAAGAGGATCAAATTAAACTTTATTTCTCAGATGGCTAATTGTTTGCATTCAACCCATCCCAAAACAAGAACTTGGAATGTTCTTAAAGTAAATCATGTGGCTGTAGCAGTACCTGATTTAGAAAAGATATCTACTCTTTATAAAGATATTTTAGGAATAAAGGTAATTAATTTTACTTTTTATTATATAGTAGAATAGACTCAACTTAGGTTAAATTAGTTTAAGTTTCTCTGACTTTGATGATTTATTAAATGTTACTGACCTTTAACCTATAACTTTGTTCTAAGATAAGTTTAACAGCAGGGTTTCCACTAGTCATAATTAGTGACACTCACTGTCACTTATATTGGGTGCCACTGTTGACCTCAATACAACACAGACTAGGGTGATGTGAACAGTTTCTTCTACAGACTCTGATTATGGCATATTGCCAAAAGCACATAGTAGAAATTTTATTTTTGAGTAGCTCTCTATGGGTCTCTTTTTTCCTATTTTTAACTCCTTCCCCCTCCCAACTTTTCTATTGTTTATCCCTTACTATTTCCTCAGCCCCTTCTTCAAAGGGCTAAACCTCTGAGTTAGGCCCTGATTTATCTCTCCAACAATTATATAGGTAATGATATCTGAGAATCGATTTTAATTCTAATATAGAATATGGAATCCTAGTTCTCTATGATTGTTTCCACTGCTTATATCAAAATAATGGAAAAAAAAAAAAAACATTTATTGCAAAAACTTGAATGTTTTTGATCACTTGCAATCCTAAAAAGTTCCAAACATAAATAGATTGTAAGTCTAAAAGCACTCAAAGGCAGTAAAAAAAAAGTTTATTGTAGTAATGTTTTTAACTTTATTAAAAGTTCTCTAGCCAGTAAATAAAACATTAATTTATAAATAATTTAGTTTATAGTATGTACCAATTGCTACTCTAAATAAAAACTTGGATACTTCTTGGAAATATCTGTTTTAACAACTTTCTGAGATTTTCTAAGAATAACAATTTATATGTGCTCTAATTTGTAATAACTGAAAAAGATTCTTCATTTTATGAAAAATCTTTTTCAGCCAACTGAAATTTAATTTTCAATAGGTATATGAAATAATTTTATTGAAAATATATTTAATTTTCAATAGATATATAAGTTAAGTACACCCAATTCTGTTTTTGCATAAACATTTTTTACATGATTTGTTTTGATTTAACATGCTCGATCCAAATTCTAAAAAAAATTTTTCATATTACAATGAATGTGGTGTTTGCATCACATTATTCACTTCCATATTGTTGTTTTTGGTTCCAGTTAGAGAAGAAATTTTTGGAGAATTCCCCTAATTATATGTATAACTTCAATAGGGAATTTGTTTTGTCTGCATTTTGAGTTTGGTGTTTAAAGTGAAAAGTACTTTTTGATGTTTAAAGTATAAAAAATTTAATAAAAGTTAAAATAAAATTTATGCACATATAAATTTATTAATGGTAAGATTCCACTTGGTAAAATTTAAGATTTTTACCAATTAATTTATTAATTGGTAAGTTTTTGAGTCTAATAAATTTTATATTTTTTATTATTTAACTTGTTTTGAGAATTTTTTCAATTTATTAGCATAAGTTTCTAACATCGTTGTTTGTTTTAATTCTAACACATAATCGGTACTTCTAGTTGTAAGTTCTGGTCGTTTTGTTTTCGTCCATTAGATGTTAACTTTTGATAGATTGTTTTGAATTTAATTATATTTAAATTAAAATTTAGTTAAAGACCTGAGCTCAGGCCAAACTCTGGAATTTGCAGAGTCGTTAATCCATTAGATTAGTTGTAATTAGTATTAATTGTTATTCGTTAGAAATAGCGACTTTGCAAACTTGGTTGTAAGTTGAGGACTATCTGTAAATCATTGTTTAATTATAAAATATTGATTTTGTTTTGCTTTAATTTTATTATGGTTGAACTGCATTGCTGAAAATGAAACTCCTGATTTTAACATTACAGCTATGGGAAATTGATTCTTGGATTAAACGTTCTTACTTTACTCACTCCAAAAATGAATTAACTCATAAAATCAAGAACTATCTGTACTGGGGGTCCCTGACTTATAATAGGATTGCATTCAAAAATTTTGGTCATAGTTCAAATTCATCATAACTTGGAACACAGTTTTTCATAGGCACAGTGTTATAAATGAAGATAACATTCCCCAACCACCAGAACTCAGAATATTCAATATACTTTTTAATTTTTTGTAGTATCATACAGTAATATCGAATAAATATTGTTTATTATTTAAATGATGAAATTGTGTATTTTATGTTTATCAGAATTTTATAAAACTAAGAAAACATAATATAAAAACAAAGATTGAAAGTTTAAATTATTTTTCTATCCAATTTTTAGCATTAACTACATGGTCAAGCATTGTTTACCAACTTAACAGATTCAAGTTAAACTTTAGTTCTTTCATATTGTTTTTCTGAAAAGTTCCAAGTCTAGCTAGGCTCATTGAATCCTATTCTTCAGCCTTCCAATTGATCTCACCATAGGTTGGATAATCTGTTGGGTCTCTAAAAGGTCATTGCCAAAAGTATCAGTTAGTAGCTTAATTCAAACTAACCTAACCAAGTTTCTAGGAAATATAAGCAACTATTTTTTAACACTACTTCTCAATCATTGGCTGACTATTACATACTGGTATCCATTCCAAACCGAACTACAAACTACCCACATCTGTGGTAGAACTAGTAGAACTTCACAGTAAGTGAGTTGATGATGAACTGGATCCATCAAAAATTTTTCAAAAAATTTCATGCATTTAAAATGGGGTTGAATAATTTGAGATTAGAAATCTAAAAATTCTGGAAGAATGAGATCTGAAATTAAATATGAATACTGCACAGTGAAATATAACATGCTTCTATCTTGGTGACAACATGGGCATCATGTTGATTGGCTGATATTATTGTGAAATCATTGATGACAGCTGTCTCAAGTACAGATTTTTTTCATAAATAATCATTGTTGTAAGTCAGGGACCCCCTGTATTTAAAGTTATTGCCTTTCTTGATGTTTAACCATCTACTGATGGCTGCATTTTAATTTGCAAAACATATGTTGAATACTATTTCAATACAACTTAAAACTGCTTTCAACTTATCTTTTAAACATTATAAATAACAGCACTAATACGCAGTTAGACATATTTATTTATGACTATTACATGCTAACCGTTTTCAGTGACATGGCACCATCATCAGGCATTCTAACAACTGTTAATTCATTCCAATTATAGATAAACAAAATTGCTATGGTATTTAAATAATATTTGGAATAGAATACATTAAATTTATATTCTTCGAATACATTTCAAATTTACATAAACATTCGAATAACTACAGCGCACAAATGCTAAACTACAGTATAGTAGCTTTAAAGAACCATAATTATAGATTTACAAGAAAAATATTCTAAATAATATACAAATTATAAATTAGAATTTTATAAAATATTTATCGATTTACAGAATTAGATAATTTTAGGTTATTTTATATATTCCACCTGTTCATTAAGCTAACTTATTTGTATAACTTAGCGGTGACTATCTACCATAGCATATTTCCAGGCTATAGATGGTTTCCAATTTGTTTGGTCATTTATTAATTTTTCTTTATCTGCTCTTTTCAATATTTCGAGCGTTTCTGTAATTATTGGTTTTGTATGATTTGGCACATGCTTAATTCTCTTTACCTCGTTCCAATTAATAGCGATATCATTCTGGTAAGCTTCTGTTGCTAACACTGTTGTAAGCTTAGCCTGTTGGATAGCTCTCTTATGCTCGTTGACTCTCTTTCTGATTGTTCTCAAGGTTACCCCTATATAAGATTTATTCTCGTTTGTTTGCATATCTTTAAATGGAATTTTGTATACTCCTGTTTTCTCCATTTGTTCAAGTGGATCTTTTTCGTTTCTTAACATACTATATACTGTTGGGTTTCTTCTACTTACTATACATTTTTTCTTTCTTTTTGCTAATTTCTTAGTCATATTAAGGTTCTTGAGATGTTGTGGTACTGTCATAAAGTTATTACTATTTTCTTCCTGTTCTACTGGCCTACTTAGATTTTTCTACACTTGTTTAAAAATCTGCAAAAGAAATCCATTAGTGTGACCATGTTTTATACCTACTTTTTTTGATGTATTCTAATTCGTCGGTTAGATCTTCATCATCTTTGCAGTACATTAGTGCTCTTTTATAATAGCTTCTAAATTATATGAGGATGCTTTTTTATATGAGGATGGATCGTTACACCATTTTGGTATTATAATAGGACTGTATGTTGGCTTGCGGTATACTTTGGTCCTAACTCTACCATTTTGAACATTCATGAGTGTCTAAGAAATGTATACTTGAATTGCTAATTTGTTCATTTTTTAATTTCAGGCCATATTGCTATAGAGTTAGTGCTTTTGTTAAACTTATTATATGTTCATTGTCTTTCCAAATTATTATTATATCGTCTACATAGCATTTATATAAAAACGCTACGTAGACGATATAATAATGGGGTTCAATGAAGCAGGCCTGGAATCATCATGAAAAACTTTTTTGAGGTATAAAATCCAAGAATTGAACTCTGTCCTCCAGAGTAGAAATACATCATGTTCCAGAAGTTGTCAACTGGTTGCAGCTGACATCTTCTGTCAGTTGGGATTTCATTTTTTAATTATTTCCTTATTTTTATAATTCATCATGTTTAATTTTCAGCAGGGCTGGGGAGTCAGTGTCGGTGTCGGCAGTTTTAGGAGGAGTCGGTGTCAGCAATAACTTTCTCATTGCTCATAATTTATTGGTTTTAAATTTAAAAAATGTATTAAATAATTATTTTCTTGTGAATAAATAATTTTTTCAGTAATAAATATTGAATAAAAATGTGTTCTAAACAATCGTGTGTTTACTCTCAGAAGAGTCGGTGTCTGTACATTTTTCTGCCAATACCCCAGCCCTGATTTTCAGAATCCAATTTGAAATTATATAAATGAGATAAATTTCTAAAGAGGGTTTCTAAAGAATCTTTTAGTATTTATTTTTATTATATCCAGATGTATGGTATAGTTATTAGGCTTGTAGCTGATGAGAAAACAATACATGTATTAGGTTGTTACATATATATTGTATCAGGAGTACATATATTTATTAGCATGAAGAGTTAAGTTGTAGGGAACAAAGCATAATTATAAAGACTTCAATAGAAGAAAAAAATGTCAATATGATGGATGCAATTAGATTTTAATTATTGTTGAAAAGTGTTAATTGTTTTGAGTTAAACTTAGTGTGAAAAAAATTTTTGAGGATTATAAGATTCACATAAATTTCCAATATCTTTCATTGATTTTATTTATTTAATAAATTATTATGATAATTGTAATTAAAAAGTAATTTAATTATAAAATTTATTAAAAGATATTGTTTAATAGACCAGTGAACCAGAAGCCCAACCTGAACATGGAGTATATACTGTGTTTGTAGATGTAGGAAATACAAAGATAGAATTATTATTACCACATGGAAATAAAAGTCCTATTTCATCGTTTTTAGAAAAAAATAAAGCTGGAGGAATGCATCATTTATGCTTAGAAATAGATGATATCAAAGCTGCTATGGAAGATTTGAAGCAAAATAATATACGTTTACTGAGTGATGAATATAAAATAGGTGCACATGGAAAACCTGTAATCTTTCTTCATCCAAAAGATTGTGGAGGTGTTCTTATTGAATTAGAACAAGTATAAATATAAAAATTTTTGTATTAATTGAAGTTTCAAATAAATTCTTTCGTTAATGATTTTATAAATTGAAATATTATCAATTTATTCTTATGTATTAAATATAGAAAGTGTTAATTTTTGTTTAAAACTTCATAATGTTTTTGAAGAATTAAATTTATTCTGTATATTGTAATTCAAACAATAATCTGAATAAAAAATTTTATAGAATTATTTAAATTACTATATACTATGTAAAATATATTAAAGCATTACATTCAATTTATATATAAATTAATATTTTGTAAATAATCATAATAAATTAATATTTGTATGCATTATATATTTCTCTGAAAGAGATACATGGTACAGTACTAAATTTAAATTTCTAATTTTTGTTACCACAGAATCTTATCATTCATAGAATATTGTAATATGTTTGAATTACTGTACTGTATTTAGGCCAAATATTAAATCATTTAGACGTCTCCACTTTTTCAATTTTCTTGAAAATTTTTAGTTTATTAAAATATAACAAAAATGTTATTTTTTTCGTAACGATAAATAGTAAAAATTACTTTTTCTTTTAATATGTAAATACATGGCAAGAGTTGGCCGAATTAGGTGCATGGAAATGTTTCGGCTCCACTCTGGAGGCCCCGGGTTCGAATCCTGGGTTCCACCCCTTGAAAATATCATGGGGTCCGAGCCCGGCGGTCGATCCCCGTCCTCCCAGGGGTTGATTGCATCCAAAAATAGATATGTATGATTGGGATGGTGCGGACAAAAGATTACCAGCTGTAATAAATTTTCCAGCCCAAATTTAGTTTATTTTCGAGCTTCTATATGTTTTTGTTTATAGTCTGTGGAAGGGCTTGTTTCGCCCCGCCACACAGTATTCTACCTGAATGGAGTGTGGCGTCATCTGTTGACAAAAAAAAGTATATTCAATGTGCGATATAATAGCTTAAATATACTTAATCTATGGATGACTTATTCTAATTCTAAAATTCCTTGTAGACGACCTAACTGGATTATGATTATATAAACTAGCCAAGCTGATCCTGGATCCTACACTTCCAAAAGTTTTTTCAGGAGGTATCCGAGCTCGACTGGTTGAACCCCATTTTCTATCTGACATCTAATCACATCAAGGGTATGGGCAGCCCATGATGGACCCTGGAATACACCGCTTACTATCCCCTAGAATGATGGAAAGCGGCATAAAGTCACATGAAAAAACAACTTTTTTGCTAACAGATGACCGACCGGATAGCCCTGTGGTAAAAACTGTGGCTTACCACTCTGGAGGATCCAGGTCCCACACCTCCAATTTTTAAGGAAGGGTCCGGGCCCGCCCGTTGAACCCCATCCTTCAACCATTCGGTTAATCCCATCCACGGATTATGTACAACAGGATGCGCAACTTTCATAGGCTCCCATTAAACTCAATTTTGAGTGGCGCCCTCTGGTAGATGGAGTCACCACGCATTTAAAATAGCCAACTTCCAGGGTAATTCAACAAAACAATAACCCTGAATGTTGGCTATTCGTAATTTTCATTTATCCGAATTTATGGCATTAAATATTGGAATTTTCGCAATTTCAGCTTTAAAA